>PVJX010017514.1:0-38176 GCA_004027295.1 Dolichotis patagonum
CTATAACTTTCAAGGCAAAGAAAAACTCCTTGATCTGCCAAAAGAACAATGAAATTCAGATTTATCAGAGGCTTTGTTGAAGATTGACTTTACACTTGAGTAAAAGAAAAATAAGAGTTGAAGCATGTTTTAAACCACACCCTGATTATGAGGTCCTATCAGTTATTAATCAAATCTCATAGACATGATTACCATGTTTATAAGTTTTTAGTTTTCTCATTTTGAAACTATTAAATGAATCTGGAAAATGCCAAGAGGAAGAAAATTCACCGAAAATTTTATGACATAATTTAATTTCTGTTAGAAGTTATCACATACTGCATCATTGTTTCTCCTATGAATATGCGATGGTATGGCTTTTAAAGATGTAGTTGTAATCATATCTGTAAATATGGAATTATTGCTTTAAATATTTTATATTTTTGTGTAGGCACTTATATTTTATAGTATGAAATATTTTTTATGTTTTAAATCATAATATTTATGATTATCTTCTTACATAACCACACAATAACCTTTTTAAAAATAATTTGGTAGTTACGGGATTCTGTAATCCAGGGCTCCCAGAGAGTTCATTGTTCATTCTTTCCCTGTCCCTGTACTGCGGCACTGGTACAAATAAAATCAGTGCTGTATTTGTCACATTTCACTGACTCCATGTTTCTAAGTCAAAAATTTCTTCAACTGTGGACATTAGCTTTTGCTTTGAAGCTGACACGCACAAGTGTCCCTGTTTTACAGCTGTGATTGATCAACCGATACTTGGCCACATTTCCTGTGGATTCTGACCATCTTTCTCACTTGCTCATTTCATTCTGATCAGGTGCAGTGTCTTGCTCACATAATCAGTCTACCCAAAGAGGCCAACAATTTGACCTTAGTCTAAATGAGCTCTACCTCTACTCCTCTTTTCCTCTAATGACAATTCCTAATCTTGTCATAGAGCGTCTCCAAAATCATGTCCCTAAATCCCACTTTGATCATAAGCATTAGTGTTTTTTTGGTGAAGTGTCTACATACTTTTTCTCCTCAGTGGATCCATTTGCCCTACTCCTGTACTCTGTTCTCCAGATTATGGGGTCTTTTCCTCCTTACTTCTTTATTTATTCCCCATGGAGCCCTATATGTTCTCTTTTTTTACTCTCAACTTTACTGCCAGCTCATACCCTGCATTTCTTTCTTCCTACCTGATGTACAAAACTTCAACCCTAAATGCATCCAATTACCCTTGACTATTTCACCCCATGGATTGGATGTCACGCAACTATCTTAGTGCTATTCCAAACAACATGCTCTCTATCCTCAGCTGAACCAACAGTTTTTTCTGACTCACTTAAATTAAGCAGTCCCCTAATACTTAGATCTCTTGCTGATTCCCTCTGTGGCTATTTTAGCCACTTGATTATTTTCTTAAAAACACTGTCCAACTGCCATTTATCTTGGACCTATGCATCAGATGATGTCACCTTTTTTCTTTAGATATGCAGTGGTATTGGAAAGTTATTCCCTTAAGTTAATAAGCTATAGCAGTGAAAGTACTAAGCAAATACCATATGCAATTGTGAAGCTGTGATCATTCCTATTAAAATCAGAAGAAAAAATAATGACCTCAATGGCACCCCTCATATGTCAGTACTGTGTTGGAAATCCTATCAAGGGTAGTAAGACTAGAAATAGATAGAAGAGATAATAGAGTACAGGGAGTGGTAGGGTATTTCGGCAATCCCAGAACTCTGCAAAGCTAAGGCAGATGGATCACAAATTCAAGCCCAGCTAGAACTCGGAAGCTGGAGATGTAACAATGCAGAAACCTACTTTGATCCCCAATACTGAAATAGAGAAAGTGAGAGAAAGAGAGAGAGAGACAGAGAGAGACAGAGACAGAGAGAGGGAGCTATTAGCAATACTATTTTTTTTTATAGAAAGGGAGCCTTTTATTTGTATTTATTTACTTATTTTTGGTACCAGGAATAGAACTCATGACCTCATGCTTGCCAGGCAGGCACTTGTGCCACTGAGCTAAATCCCCAGCCAGAAATACTAGTTTTAAATGAGGCAAATATGATATTTTGAGGAATGTGGGAGAAACGTGAAGGGTATTTAAGAGGTTGTCTTTGATAGGTAGTGACCCATGGACAAATAACACTTTATTTTTAATCTGGACACTGCAATGATTTTAGCTACGGTGAAAAATGAGCCAAAACTTATGAGAATCTTGCAGGAAACTCTGTGCTACATAAGGGCCATCAACATGCTAATTATAGTGAACTGTAGTGTCATGAGAAGACATTTAACCTCAGGTCATTACGTTTTATTTTCTAATGCTCAAGGAAATTTTAATGCCCTACTAACAGGAGCTGCTTTTTTACCTTTTGCCTCTGAGAAGTTAAACCAAGTACCTTACTGAAAATTTTATCTTAAAAAATATTTCACTACCCTATGACTCTCCCAGCAGATTTTCTATCTTATCAAGTGAAATATTTTCAAAAGAAACCTTTTCAGTTACACAAATATCATAGAAAGTTCTTTCATTTTCTTAGTCAAAACAGTATTTCATTAAATAAAATTCACAATTTTATTCATAAAAATTTAATGTAAGTTCAAGGCTGTGTTATATGAAGATAATTTTAATTTTAAGTTAATTAAATTATTGGTACACTTTAGATATGCATAATGATCACATTCATCATAGGGAATTTGTACCTGCATATCATATGCCTTCTTCTATTTTTCCCATTTCCTTCCTCTGAGTTCAACCCCTCTTCTCTTCATATTTGCAAAAGTTTTGGTTCCTTTTTTTTCTTTGTCTCTTGTATATTTCTTTTCCATTCCTTTCTTTCCCTTTCGCCTCTCCATAGTTCTCTTTCCCATTTGAATATTTTCTTCCTATTACACAATATCTATTATACATTTTATCCTTATTTACATTTTTGCTTTCTCACACCAAAGAAACAGTGTGATATTTACATGTGTTCAATTTATTTCACTTAAGAGTATAGTTTTGGGTCTGAGGATTTGGGCTCAGTGGCATAAGTGCCTGCTTGACAAGCATGCAGTTGTGAGTTCAATCTCTGGTACCCCTTCCCAAAAAAGGGGTGGGGGTTTAGTGTGCATCCATTTACCTAGAAATGTCTCAAGTTTATTCTTTTTATAATTAAATAGTTCTCAAAAGCAAAGGCAATCACCAACAGAATAAAGAGGCAACCCATAATGTGGAAAAAAATTTTTGCCAGCTGTTCCTCAAAGGATTAATAATTAGAATATATAAAGAAATAAATTAAATCCCCCAAATTTAAAGACCCAATCCAAAAATGGCCATTTGAAATAAATATATACTTCTCAGATAAAAGGTATACATGGCAAATAAATACCTGGAGAAATATTCAACATCACTGATCATTCGAGAGATGCAAATTAAATCAATGCTGATTTCATCTCATTCCAGAAAGACAGGTATTATCAAGAAATCAAGGGCTGGGGATTTACCTCAGCAGCATAGGTGCCTGCCTGGTAAGTGCAAGGTTGTGAGTTCAATCCCCAGTACCACCAGGGGAAAAAAATCAACCAATAACAAATGCTGGCAGTGCTGTGGTGAGAAAGGAACCCTCCTCTATTGTTGGTGGGAGTGTAGACTGGTGCAACCACTATGAAAATCAGTGTAATGATTCTTCAAAAAACTAGGACTAGCAATTGCCTTTGAGCCAGCTCTTCCCATTCTTGTATCTTCCTGAAAAAAATTAAAAAACATCATACCACAGTGATATATGCACAACCATTTTCATAGCAGCACGATTTGTAATAGCTAACTCTCGGAAACAGCCCAAATGCCCATCAACTGAGGAATGGATAAAGAAGATATGTAGATTATATTAGGCTTTGTGTGTTGTTGAAATTAAATTCTTCACAAGAACAAAAAAACATTAGCACAATCATTGCTTTTTTATTTACATTTTTTGAGTTGTGACTATCCATTTATTTTGTATAACAATTAAGAAGTAGTATTTATAAGTTATATTATTTAAGTTTACACTTTGAGAATTGGATAAATTGGTAAAATAATTTCATCTAAAACATGAAACTGAAAGAACTTTACAGTTTATTAGTTTATTGATACATATATCCATTTTCCTTTAAAAGTTATTTTATAAAAGCTATCTTTACAGTTTAATATTGATATATTTGAGTGGATACAACTTTATCGCCCTTCCTACCACTAATACATAGTATAATTATTTTCCATTTAAATCAGACATATGATGATTAATGTTGGTGTGTTTTAGGTATAGCTTACTTGAATGGAATGTGTAGTGAGAAGAGAAAATGTATTATTGCTGAAGACAATGGCCTCAATCTTGCATTTACAATTGCTCATGAAATGGGTCACAAGTAAGTAAAAGTCATCATTACATTTTATATTTTAGCATATGAATTTTTAATGTGAGTTATTGAATTACATATGTCTTTTGAATATTTCTTTGGAGTTCAAGTTTCTTAAAGTTTAAAGAACAAAAGAAAATGAAAAAAACTATCTAGAGTGTCTTTTGACACTCCTAGCTATTCCTGACATGTTGAAGAAAATCTTATGACATTATAGTCTGCATCAAGGCAGCCCTTATGTGATGCATGATTGATTTTGCTACGCATTTTCAAACAGTATGAACAATGTAATGATCATGAAACTACATCTATGTATTTTTGAACATCTAAGGAAAACAGTTTGCATAAGTAAAACTGTGTAGAGCCTAGAACAATACTCATGTTTATTATTAATAAGCACATATGTACTAAAGTGGGTAACTTGCATGGTTAGGTGTGTTGTACTTAAAAATAAATATAAGATGCATAATTATCACAGAAGGATCATTACCTATATAATAGGCATAATTCTAAGCCCTTTACATAGACTATTTCTTCTAGTACTAAAAAAAAATATATAGTTACTCTCACAGTTGTCATTTTATTAGTAATAGTGATGGTAGCAATAATAATTAGAAATAGCAAAACAAATATAACCAATGCATTTCTAAGTCTTTGTATTAATCTCCTATATGATATTAGTGACCCATTTTACAGGAAAGACCCATTTTACAGGAAAGAGGTATAAAAAGTTCATTTACCTTTGCAAAGTTATTACCAAAGAAGTAATTGTCAAAGCAAAGATTTGAACTCAAAACATTGATTTCCTGTCACTCTGTTGTGATTTTAAGATAAAGTTACATGCCAGCCTTTGTCTTTGATTTTTCATCAATAAATTGGGGATGACGCAGGGCTGATTAAGAATTACAGTGTGTTTAAATTTCAAAAATGTGTAAAACACATTAATGTTATTAACGCCCCTCAAAATACTCCTTTTCTCTTAGAACGCACTTCACCTATCATCCTTGCTACTTCCTGAAACAGTTTTATAAGTCCGCTTTCCTGAGTGTCTTTATTGCAGTGTGAAAAAAACAAAACAAAACAAAAAAAGGACAATAGTTGCAGTGGAGAAATATCCAAGAGAAAGCCAGCCTCGTAAAAATGAGATGGGCTGCCCTCAGCCATGCTGCTCACTCGATCTGGCACTGCATGAAATCTGGCTGTTTCTCAAAGTAAAAATGACCTTGAAGGGTGACTGTTTTGAATCCAAGGCATCCAGAATATTGCAGCTAAAAGATGCTGAAGAAAGAGGACTTCTAGGGCTGTGTCAGAAAGCTCTAGAAGAGATTGAGGAGATTGAGGGAGAGAGAGAGACAGACAGAGAGAGAGAGAGAGAGAGAGAGAGAGAAAGAAATAAAACAGCAAGAAAGATGGTTAAATGTGTTCTAAGACAGGGTGAGTAATGGCCATGTACAATGTACAATAAAGTTTTACAATTTCAATATTTGCCATATTTTGTGATTGCACCTTGTACTTTTAATATGGAGTTATCTCAAGAATAAAATTGTATAAAATTTATGTACGTGGGCTGGAGATATAATTTGGTGGTAGTGGGCTTATCTAATACATACAAGGCCCTTGTTTAGATTTCTGGCACCACAAAACAAAATAAAACCAAACCCCAAAACTATTCATATGTTTTCAGGAAGTTTACAATAACAGGAATGGAATGGGTTGGAAAGTAATACTTAATTTTGACTATAGTCTTTCCCAATTGCTATACATATCAGCAGTACAAATTCAAGTGTTTTAATTGGTTTCAGATGGAGTACAATGTTGAACTTAGAGAGATGATCCTTTTGGATGCCTCTTTGATCAAAGACATGTTTATAAGATTGGCTTTCCATGCTTTAAAACTTTGGGTATGGTGTTGCACTCCTGTAATCTCAGTCTTCAGAGGCTGAGGTAGGAGGATTACTATGAGTTTGAGGCTAGCCTAGGCTATGCAGTGAGTTCAAGGACAGTGTAAGGTACATGGCAAGACCCTGTCAAAAACAGAACAAAACAAAACAACAAAAGCACTTAAATTGGTTGTCAACCTTAAGAAGTATGAATTTGAACTCAAAATTCAGAATTTCTTATCTGGCAATATTCCACCCACAATCCCATTTGGCACCCATTCCTTAGAGTAGTAGGATCTTTGCCCTTTCCTTGGGCCAGTCTTCCCCAAATAATCACAGGTTCAACGTTCTAGTATTATATGTCCAACTCAGATTCTCATTATGTTCCTGCACTCTGTGGGCAGTTGAGTACATTTGAGTTGGCAGCGAAATTTGATTAATAGAAGAAACCTTAAAAGAACAATTTGTATAGAACATAATTTATTTATACAAATAAGTGATTAAATCATAATTATATACAACTCAATTAATTATCAAAAATTGTAAATTACAATATATCCATAACTTACCCAGGAAATTAAATATTATCAACGATTCACTTGTAAATATTTTATCTGAAAAAATCATATATATAATGCACATTGAAATATGCATAAATTACAAAATGAGTAAAGTGAGCAAATTAGTGGGTACATTACTGTACATACTTAATAGATTTTAGTGACTACCCAACATTTTATTGATGAGGGCCGGGGCATGTAATATATATTGAACTACTTGATTACTAAAGTTTGAAAATTTGTCTCAAAGGCGCAGCGAAGTTTTCTCTTGAAGCTGGCCAATGAGAGACATAGCACTGTGAGAATAATATCACCTTTATAAACCGGAGAGAAGAAAACAGGAGGAAATTGATTTCAAGTGTATCATGTTATCATCACATAATTGTAAGATAAGGCACATTGTAAGAAGAAATGATAGAAGAGAAAATATTTTAAAAGTCCACGAACTTATAACCTCTCAGTAGAGAAAGTCTTCATGGACATTAAATAACTATATAATCTCATGTGCACATATACACACACAAGCTGAGTGCTTTTAATTAGAAATTAGATTGATTAAGAGTCAGCTATCTGTGTAAGTTTCTGGTCATTGCCTTTTTCTTTTTGGATAACATTTTTTGTTGTTGTTGAATTTTATAACTTAAAACTATCTACAAAAGCTAATAATAAATTATAATATGTACTTCTCCTATCCATAATTTTAGAATCACAGAGTGCTTCCTTGTCATTTAAGAACACCTTCATAATCATACGCAATTGCTAATAAAAAGTCTTAAGGGTGAGAATTTGAGTAACTGAAGAAAATAAAAATTGCTTCTCTTACTATTGCAAAGGAATCTAACACTGCATCAGCAAAAAAAGATTTTTTTCCTTTGGGGAAATATCAACTTATAATTATAAGCAATTATATGGAAATATCTCAAAATGCATTATTTTACCACATAGTACATTAAAGGAGTAAATAAGTATAATCTAAAGCACATCAAATGAATATATACACTATTATTAACTTTCAGCCTCCTCAAGTTAACATAAAGATACTTGATATACACATAACATGCCATAATTAGGTAGCTCTGTACTGACTGAATTGAATGTATTATTTACAGTGCTATGCTGTATCTCCTTTTGTAACTGAATGGTCAATCATGTTGACAAGTAAGGTTTATTTTAAAACGTGTATTACTCATAAACTATTATGAGAAACAATTGTGAATTAAATTTCTTCAATGCATGAATTTTCAAGATACTTTATTTGAATGAACTTTGCGGTTGTTATCTTTAAAGGAATTTGTCCATTTCATGTAAAGTATAGTAGATGTTGGCATAAAGTTTTCCTTACACTGTCTTGTAGGGTCAATATTTGTGGGGACTTTTGTGATATTCCTTTGTTATTATTTTTATTTAATTTTAAAGGGTATAAAACAGCAATGAAACAAATCAAAACAGTGGTAAGACAGTAGCAAGTCTACAGTAGTTACTGTATTGCATATTTTTGCCCTCCAGACAGTTGCTTGGCTTTAGGCTTCCAAAGTCAACCAAACAATGCATTTCCTTCAAATCAGCTGGTTGCTCATGGGGGTGGGACTGGGGGTGTTCTTCTCTCCCCAACCCTTGCTCTGGCAGGCTCACAGGTTGGAGCTTAACTTCCTTCCTTGTTTTTCCCGATATGTACTCCGACTCTGTAAATAAAATTTTGATAAGAAAAAATATTTTTTGGTAAAATGCATTAACTTATATTCACAAAATACAAATGGGATTCTCATGAACTTACTGTGGTGATACTTAAAATTTATTTTTATCAATAAAAATACATTAGGAAATTGTTCATAAATTTCACATAGCTTATTGAATATATATACATATGTGCACATATCCACATGTTGTATTTTTATATATCTTTATGATAAAGCATTTGTTGAAATAACATTTTACTTTGACTTCAGGCCCTTCCTTGTTACATTGTGATTAAGTTACTGTTTCTTTGGGGGTTATCCACAAAACCATTCTCAGATTAACTGACTTGCTAGCAGAAAATTACCAACTTCAGTAGAAAGGTCTCATTATTGTTAAGAGTTTACTACTGTGAAGGGTATATACTGAAATCAACAAAGAAAACTCATGTAGAGCAGAATCCAAGAAACATCAGGCCCCAGGTTTCAGTTTTTCTCCTTCAATGGGGCTATATCCAGTGCTTAATTCTCCCAAAAATATTCTGTGAAAACGTGTGCAGGTAATTGGCAACCACAGAAGCTAACCATAGAATTTAGTTGTGTCGGCATAGAAGGCTCCCCATGAGTCAAAAAGTTCTCATTCCATTCCCTTCAGAGGTCAAGCTAGCTCTAGGTCCTACCATAAATCACACTGTCGGCATAAATGGTCATGATTTGTGGCCACCTGTTAACCAAAGTCATTTTCATCAAAGATCCCTTGGCAGAATACTCCACTAGTTTAGAGATTACTCTCCGGGACCTATGCAAAGATCAAAAATGTCTTTGAAATATGTATGCTTGGGATAACCTACCTTGCTGAGTTAATAATTTACTGAAAAATTATACAATATTTTCATGTTTCTGTATCTCATTTTGTATCTAAGGTCACCAAATTCTATCTAACTAACACAGTGCCCTCTTTTATTAGCAAGCATGTTCTAAATACCGTGCATTCATAAAGAGTACCTCAATTCACCAACTTGATTATTTCCGTGATTCTGACAGCAAACTGAGTTGGATGAGAACTGAATCAAATTTGGTGTTCAGGATGAATGCTGTACTTATAGGGAAATTTGATTCAGTTCTCATTCAGTTCAGTTAGCAACCAAAATCATGGAGAAAATTGAGTTTAGGAACCAAATATAAGCCAGTGTTACAAAACTTTGAGGTACGGGTTGCCTGTTATCACTGTACAGATGAATAAATTGAAATGATGGAGATTCACTTTTTAGGTTTTTCTAATATTAAAGTCATTCTCTTGATCAATATACTGTAAAAATACTCATAGATCTTATAGCACAATCTTGATTTTTAATGTTTTTGTCAGATTTATTTTAGGTAGTCAAATTTCATACTTTTTATTTTTCTAAGGTTTTGTAATCAGAAGTACTTCCTCATTCTAATTGTAACGTTAGAAAAACAGATTTGTTTTATTCTTTCTGCCTCTAGCTGCCCACTCTTCCTTCCATCCCTTCTTCCTTCCCTCTTTTGTGTTTCTTATTAGCTGCTCAATAGTGACATTTTTACTCAAGCAGACCTTTATCATCCTGTTATCCATTGCACCAGGGCATTGTGTTTGAGTTGCAAAAATACAAAACAAAACAAATCTAGTCTTTTAAAGTCAAGCTTGAAAAGTGGTCTGTACTTACATGTCTCTATCTTTATCTTATATGTGCACTATATTTAGACATTATTCTGTGACACAATTTATTGCAAATATAAAATTTTTTCTTTTGTACAAATATTCAATAATGTTTTGTTTTTTTATTTTAAAGAAGATAAAAACCAAAGAAAATAAAACAGAATAAAACAAACAAAACAAACCAGTGTAAATGACACAGGACTTCAAAACAAGACAATAGTAAATCCAAAGTGGCTTCCATAATATATCCTGCTATCCTTGAAATACCTGCTCTTGTAACAAAATCAAACAGAACAAAACCAAATCCAACAAAACAATGAAAATGATACAGGACTTCAAAACAAGATAATAGGGAATGAACAGTGGCTACCACCCTCAAAAAGAGATCCTCCTAGATGCCACACTGCTTACCACTATCCTCTGAATAGATGATCAGACCACTGGCCCTAGACCTGCAATGTCAGTGAAACACCAAACACCACAGCATCAAATTGCATTTCACCTCAACAGCTACCATCACAGCCTGTGTTTCTCCAGATCAGCTGGTTGCTTATGAGAGTGGGGTGAGAGTTGGCTTTGTTTGCCAGCCTGCGTGCCGGAAAGGGCTGGAGTCTGGCTGTCACCCTAGCAGCAGTGGCCTGTGCATGGCCACTAGTTTGCAGGGAGGGCTCACTTCTTGATGAGGCCTTGTTCTCTCCCCATCAGTGCACAAATGGTGCTGATTCACGGGGAAAGGCTTGGGTCTGGCTGTCTCCCCACTCACAGTGGCCAACGCATGGAGCTGGTTCTCAATGTGCTAGGCTACATTGCTTTATCAATCAATCAATCAATCAATCAATAAATACTCAGCATTACATATGTGTATATATGCACACATATACCTGTAGAAATACACATATATGTGAGGAGAGAAAACACACCTGCTTATGCATACACGCACCAGGAGTTTTCTTAGCTCTACAAACAATACAGTCCTCTCTGGATTCCAGCTAACAATAAAATGCTTGCTTTTCTATTGAATATACTTCTACTTAAATTCAGCCCCAAACGTTACTAAAATGTAATTTGTGTCATATATATTTTGAAATATATAAACTCTCAGGGAAACAATTTTAAATATTTATTAATAAAATAAGTCTGTGAACATTTTCTGACCTTGGCGAATTGAGAGACTTTGTTCTGAAGGTCAGTACTTTGCACTGGTTTAACACATCCAGAAGAAAACCTTCGGCTCCCACATGAAGATGAAAGGCAGTGATGGTAGCTTTAGTTTAGAGATGATGACTGCTAATGCTAACGTGGCTAACAATTCCCTGAGTGGATCTTCTAAGCCAAGTCTGTCTAAGTCCAAAGCCCATGATTTTAATGATGATACTGTGCCAGCAATAGGAAAGAGTATCTCTAGCTAACAACTCAGTTAACTTCTGGGCTGGCTCTGGGTTCCCTGTCCCCATCTGATCTTTGCAGTCACTCTCTACTTCATGTTTATCTCATTCTCAATACTGTACCAGTCAGCACTGTAGCTGCACCTGTGTTCCTCCACTGTGTCTAATGTACTGCATTTCTTCTCACACAAGACACAAACACAAACTACCCCTTCTAAAGTACCCAGAACACTCTCACTGCACACTTTGGACTAATATATTCTTATAATTCATATATGAGATTAATAGCCATTTTTTAAAGGAAGCATTTTGTGTACATCAGTCTTTGCTAACATCTTTTTTTTTTTTTTTTTTTGTACTGGGGATCAAACTCACGACCTCGCGCTTGCCAGGCAGGCACTTAAGCCACTGAGCTAAACCCCCTTTGCTAACATCTTAAGGGCACCACTTCTTTTGTGAATATCCATCTATTGGATGTACACTGGGATGTGAGCCTTGAGAGGTAGTAAATCATGTGTTTTGATTATTGTTGCATTCCTCATGCATTTCATGTTATTATGAACCTATTAATCATTCAATAAATGTGAATTAAATATGCAAATGACTTAATATGTATAGTAATTATCTTGGCAAATGCTTAGTAAATAAAATATTCTGATGTGTGGAATGTCAATGAAAATTTATTGGACAAAAGATGAAATATACATATTTTATTATTTAGGATATGTTTGATGTTACCTAGGACTTTTAAAAATTTATGAAATAAAGGTTTTTAAAATGGTATTTATATTTTCAAGTATACTTAAGTTGCCAAGGAATAGAATTTTATTCTCGCACATACATGTGGCTATGACTTCCCAGCTCTTATGGTTGTTACCTCTGAATTCTTCCTAACTTAATAAATGAAAGCTCTGTCCTTCCAGTAAATCAATCATAAAACAGGGAATTATTCTTGAGCACGCTGTGTTTCTCATAGTCCAATTTTAATTCATGGGTTGCTACCCAAACCCTCCTAATACATCCAGATTCTATAGATTCTCAGTAATTCTGCTTCTGCAATTGTAGACTAAGTCACTTATCACCTATCATCTAGATTATTACAGTAGCCTCATAAATGAAATTTCCATTTTAGATCTTGCCTTTATAATTTTATGGCAAATTATTATTATTGCAATGAAATTATAAAGGCAAGATCTAAAATGGAAGATATATATATATATATATATATATATATATATCCCAAAATATATGTATATATAAACCCAAATAGCTTGATTTCTTTGCTTGAGACTTTCTAAAGGCCCCTTGTCTAACTTGGTAAAATTCTCATCTTTTATGTATGTTCTGCCCCCTGCCTGGCAGTGTCTTCTACTTACTAACTGTGCTACAGGTTCATTGGCCTCTTTCTCTGCTGCAACTCAAACATACAAAGCAAATACTTGCTGCAAAACTTTTGCTTTTTTTGTCTTCTGGATGGAAAGTTCTTCCTCATGGCCAAAATGCTGACTCCATTCTATAATTTTCTGCCTAAGTTGCAATCTACAGTGAGGCTTTTTTATAACAAGTCTTTACATCATAAATACAACCACCCACCCTATTTTCCTTTCATTTTCCCTATGAAAATTTTCAGAGTCCTGCTCTCTCTCTCCACTGGTGTATAATGAAACCTAGTCATCTTCTAAGTTTTCTATTGTATTTCCAACACCTATAACAGTAGTGTTTCTATCTTTGACACAGTGTATGAGCTCAGAAACATACTACTTGAACAAATAGATAACTTCATTATCTCTAAAAATATGTTTTAGTTTCTGTGCTCTGAGCAGACATTAATAAAATCTTATTTATTAGCTAAATAATAAAGTTATCCTTAATATTTAGGTAATTGTCTAAAAATATATATTACCTTCTGTGCTCTGGGCAAAAATAAATAAAATTGTATTTATTAGTTAAATAATAAAAAGTTACATTTCTCATATTAAATCTATATTAGAATTTTGGATCAAGTAGAACTTTGAGAAGACAGTGAAATTTCCCATCTCCATTTTAAACACTCAAAAAAGATAAAATGAGTGTAACGATTTTATATATACAGGCAAGCCAGAAAGCCCAAAGGAGGAATTTCTATGTACTAAAAATAGGACTCTAGTCCTAT
The DNA here is from genome assembly GCA_004027295.1 of Dolichotis patagonum. Taxonomy (NCBI): domain Eukaryota; kingdom Metazoa; phylum Chordata; class Mammalia; order Rodentia; family Caviidae; genus Dolichotis; species Dolichotis patagonum. The sequence goes on from PVJX010017514.1 coordinate 13,709, forward strand.
TTTTAGTACATAGAAGGGAAGGACTCTAACAAAATTAAAAAAAAAACCAGCAACAATTTGTCAGGCACAGTGGCTGAATTTTAATATTGGATGGGAAAACCCATATTTCACATGCAATGGAGGGTTGAATGAACTCTGGTATGTGGGGACCACAGTTTCAGAGCCCCTGTCCCAGGCTAGGTGTATGAACAGGTGGTTGGTAGCAAATGGTTTTCTTTAGGCCCTGGAGAAAAAAAATCTCTAGTAATTAGTCAGAACCTAATGACATAACTCTAAGCCACAAAGGTAAACTTGAGCTAAACTCTAGGGAAAAACAAATACAACTATTACCATAGTGTGGTGAGTGTCAATACAGCTCTCTAACTGATGTGTCAAGTGAAGGGAAAGATTTGAACAACATCAAAGATTGTTTTCTTGGACAGATAGGGAAACAGTAGCCAATAAAAGAGTTCTTCTCCATGATACACTATTTTTAAAAAAATTAATTAAATTTATTGGTACAATTTAGGTTTATACAATAATCACATTCATCACAGGGAATTTGTGACTGTGCATAATACACCTCAATTTGTCTTTTTGGTTTTTTTCTCTCCACACCTTCAACCCTCTTCTGCTCCTTATTTACAAAGCTTTGTTTCCATCTATCCTTCTTTCCTCATTTTTTCTTTCCCTTCCACCCTCCTAGTTCCCCTTTTCTTTTGAGTAATTTCTTTCCGTTTCACCACATCTCTTGCAGAGTATGGTTCTTACTTACATTTTCAGTTTCTCACACCAAGGAGACAATTCGATTTTTACATGTGTATCCTATTTATTTCACTTAAGACTCAAAGTCCATTCATTTATCAATAAAAGTCTCAAGTTTACTCTTCTTTATGACTGGGTAGTATTCTATTGTATAAAAAGTCACATCTTTTTTATCCATTCATCAATTGGTGGGCATGTGGTTTGTTTCCAAGATTTAGATATTCCACCTGTGCCACTACAAGCAGGGGTGCACATATATCACTGTGATATAATGCTTTTACTTCTGGGAAAATGCTAAGAAGGGGACTAAGTGGGTCAAATGGAACATCTAGTCCTAGTTTATTGAGGAATCTCCACACTGATTTCTACATTGGTGACACCAGTCTTCACTCCCATCAACAGTAGAGAAGGGTTTCCTTTTCCTTGCCAACACTTGTTATTGGATGATATTGTGATTATAGCCATTCTTTCTGGAGTGAGATGGAATCTCAGCATTGTTTCAATGTGCATCTCTCAAATGATCAGTGATGTTGAATGTTTTTCACATATTTATTTGCCATTTGTACTTCATCTGAGAAGTGTGAGTTAATCTTAGATGCTCATATTTGGAATGTATCTTTGCAAAAAGAATTACTGTACTACTGTATTATTGTTTCAAGACTAAAAATATTTAAAAAGCCATTTAGTAATTTGAAAGCATGGTTTTTAAAAACCCATAGATCAAATAAGAAATATTAACCTAGAATATTCGAATTATATAGAACAAGAACACTATTTAACAAATTTAAGGCATACAGATGAAGCAATGAATAGAGGAAAATGAGTAACTTTGAATATACATATAAAAGTTTAATACTGAATTTACTTACTACACTTTTTTTTTGTGGTACTGGAGATCAAACTCACAACCTTGCAATTGCCAGTCAGGTGCTTATGCTGCTGAACTAAATCCCCAACTCCTTACTTAATTTTTTACATTATAAAATATGACAAGATATATGAATTAGAATAAAATAATAACAAAAAGAAGAAATCAATGCAAGTGAAAAAGCATTAAAATTAGTAACATAGCCAAAATTAGAGCTATGAAAATGAAAAGCATGCTTCCACATGCAAGCAAAGAAATTCAATTAGTCTTTCTAAATTTTTAAAAAGAAAATACCAATCCTGACATAGGAAAACATATTCAAGCAATAAATAATGCTACTAAATTAATATTACTTTCTAGAAATGAAGAAATGCTTTCCAACAGGCAATATCAAATTGGAAAGAACAGTCATAAGGAAAGAAAGGTACCATCCATTTTCATCTACAAATGATGCAAAATTACAGAAATTTTCAAATAAAGCAAAAATGTACAAATAGAAGTGATGCAAAGAGATGAAGCTATAATTATTATAAAAGCAAGTCAATTATTATATAAAATATTTAAGCCCACATTAATAGAACCAAACTAAGAACTAGGACTTTTACATTTAATATAGAAAAACCCAGTAAAATAGAAGTTTTTCATGTATTTTTGCAAAAGAAATAGCCAGTATCATTTCTGATGGTGAAATGAAATGAATTGTTTTTTATTTCAACAAAGTGAAAAAAAAATAGTAAAATAGTAATCTCACTAAACCTGCTTTTGTATGTCCTGGAAGTATAAACAAGCACAGAACAACGAGAACTGAAATGTATATTGGTAAAAATGAAAGAAACAACTTTTTAAATTTGCAAGGAAAGCAACATTTGCATAAAAATATAAAGGCAAAGTATGAAATTAGTTGTTGAATATATTATGACTATTGAATATAAGATAAATCTAAAAAAATAGTTGTCATAGCAAAGGTACAAAATATCACATTAAAAAAGAGAACAGTTTGTTATCACAATATAAAATCCAAAACACTTGAGAATAAATGCAACAAATATTAGGAATATGCACCTTTATTAAAATTAATGAAGTTGAGCATGTATAAAGGGCAAATATACAATACTGTCACAAACATTTCAAATCTACTGCAAATGATTCAAAGTTTTATGGAAATTCCATTACATTAAATTTTTTCCTCTTTACTCATTGAAGGAGTACGTTATTTACTTTTCTTTTTAATTTTTTAAACTTTTATTTTAGAGAGAATAAAACCAAGCAAAATAAAACAGAATAAAGCCTATCAAAACAGAATAGTGTAAGTGACACAGTATTTCAAAACAACGTAATAGGAAATAAAAAATGGTTACTATATTGCCTCTTGTCTTCAAAATAGCTGTCCATACTTTCAGACATAATAACATCAAACAAAACAGAAACAGAATAGAACCAATAAAAACAAAACAATGAATGCAATACAGGATTTCAAAACAAGATAATTGTAAATCCAAAATGGCTACCATAATATATCTTGTCATCTTTGAAATAGCTGCCCATGCCATCAGATACAACAAAATCCAGCAAGATAAAACAGAATAAAACCCAACCAAAAAACCAATGAGAATGATACAGGATTTTGAAACAAGATGATAGGAGATTAATAATGGCCATCACCTTCAGAAGGAGACCCCTATATATGCTACGTTGAATATTGTTATCCTCTAAATAGATGATCAGATTACTGGCTTTAGACCTACAAAGTCAGTGAAATGCTAAACACTACAAGCATTAAGTTGTATTTTACCCCATGAGCTATCATCACAGCCTATCTTTCTCTAGATCAGCTGGTCGCTTACTGGATAAGGGAGTAAGGGGGGGGGGGAATATTGATTTTCTTGTCTCCCTGCCTGCGTGCTGGAAGGGGCTGGCATCTGGTTCTCCCCCAGTCAGCCTGCACATGGTGCTGACTCAAAGGAGGGTCTTAGCTGCTTGTTGACTTCTCCCCGGCAGTCCACGCATGGCTCCAATTCCCACTGTATTTTTAATGGAAGTTGAAAAAGTACTTTAAAAATATATATGTAAATGGAAATAGCTCAACATTCTAGAAGAAAAGACGAAACTGGAGGCAAAGATGGAAAGGGATTAGAAGAAAATATATGAGGATCTCACTCCAAACAAACCATGATCTATTATGAAACTGTAGTAACTAAGAGAATTTGACATTTATGCAGATAACTAAAACATATAGGACAAACAGTCATAAACATGGCCCCAGCTGTTTGAAACCCTGATGTGTGACAAGGATAACACGTTGCAGGTCAGTGACTCCTCCGAAGAATGGGACACTATAATTTTATTTCAACATGTGTACAAATGAAATTGAACACCTTAAGGTCACATAGGAAAATCAATTCCAGATAAGATAACGAGTTAAATATGGCAGGAAAGACTTTCAAGAGAAAATACATGACCCAGTCTTTATGGCTTCAGGATTGAAAGAATTCCTAAAAGAGCACAAAGAAAGATCAAGGCCTGAGATCTAATAAAAAGACTGAAATAATTTTTCAAAAGAATTGATTTTGTTCAGTTTTAATTCATGTAATAGTTTCATTAATCATTTAATTTATATATGTCTGTATAAGTACCCATACCTATGTGTATATATAATTCATTATTCATATACATAAATTTTGTGTATATTTATTATAATATTTCATAATTCTAAAATGAAACTAAAAACCACAAGAGGACAAATAAACACTATATGTTCATAAGACATAATCTACTATAAATTATCAGGTTGTTAACAAAACTATATAAAACTGTTTTCTTTCTAATACATAGACAACAGCAATTTGGAATTATAAGAAAAGAAAAATTCCACTTATATTGAAGGCAAAAAATTCAATATAATATAACAATGATAAATTATCTTAAAAAACTTCCATATGAATATACAATAATTTAAAAACAATAGTTTACAACCACACAGAGAGTCATAAAAACATTTTAAATAAGTGGAAAGGAATTTCTTGAGTTTAGATAGAAACAGTATGGTATAAAGACAGGTAGCTATATATGTTTAATATGAATGCCAATGGAATTTCCTTTTCATTTCTTTCACTATGTTAGATATCCTTATCATGAAGTTTATATGGAAAAGTCAATACAAGAAACTTTATTGAAACAAAATATTTGGAGGACAGATATTTTCTCAGATATAACATAGTTATAGTACTGGTGATTGAATAAGCAAACATATCAATAGAAAATAATTAAAATATTCATATATTAACAGGCATGTATGTGTGAGTATATCAATAAAGCTTGCACCTACAGGCAGTGAAAGAAATTAACTATCCAGAAGCAATAGTAGCAGAACTATGATTGTCTACTTTACACCTTACATCAAATACACCAGATGGATTCTATATATTCAGGTTTTCAATTTGTTTTGTTGACAGTCTTCTTATCAGTTAATAGGCAGTGTTAGTGATTTTAGATATTTAAGCAAGAGACATGTAGTGAGCTATTCAAAACTCAATAGCAGCACAGACAAAAATAGAATGAAGCCAGAGGAGTTACAGTTAGCATACATGACAAGCAATGTTGCCTTAATGTAAAGAGTTTAAAAATTAATACATAGAATGACTAGAGCTCATTAGAAACATGGCAAAAGATCCAACAGCATAGTTCATGGAAGTTTACCCATTACTAATATGAAAAAGTCTTACCAGTTGAAACTGCAAAGCAACCTTACTTTTACCTATCTAATTGCTGCACAAGCCTGTTCAGGTGAAATGGTGTTCACTCCCACTTGAAGAATCATTTGCTTCTGTTGGTGTGAACACTTTCCCTGCTCTTCTCTGGTTTTGCTTCTTTCACATCATTCTTCAGAGAAGTACCCTATGTATCCCTTAAATTTCTTCAATATGCTCTTAAAAGATCTATGTGATATTTTATTCCTAATTGTTTCACAATTTGATGTTTACATTACATGTATGATTATTTTATATCTGCATTTGCATTTCTTTGCTTCTAGAATGGTTTAACAACTCAACTTTTGCCTACTTGATTAATTTAGCTGTATTACTTAAAGACAGATAATTGATAAAAATAAAAATATTTAGAAGGATTTGAATACAATTAATGTTTTGCATTAATAATACTTGTTTTCTGAGCATTTATTGTCCAACAAACCAGCATTTTCTTCTGCTGACTATAAAGGCATCCTTTTAAGATGGATTGTATTCTTGGGATAATACTATCGACATAAAGTTGATGACAAAATTAATTGATGAAAATCAGAATATCCTATTACTATAGTTTTCTTTGCCACACTTATGATAATTTATACTTGTAACATTGTTCAAAATAATTTTTAAATGCCCTTGCAGAGATCTATGTATTTTAAGTTAAAAAGACTGTATTAAATATATATAATTTATTTAGTGATGGAGAATCTCTTATAATAATTAAACTATTTAATAGAGATGTTTAGTTGTATGAAATTTCTTAAATTAGGGGAAAGTAGAGACACAGAAAAGATGGCAGACCGGTAGGTAGCAGGAGAGGGACCCTCTCTGAGAAAGACAGCTCAAATGCCAGAATAAAACACCCTGGAGAGACACAAACAGAGAGAGATGGACTCTCACAACCCACGAAGAATCTAAAGTGCAAAACACTGCTCAAATATGATGTCCTGCGGCTACTATTAGTGAAGATAAGATCAGCGAGCACGGCGCCCTCCTCGAGCCACCTGAATCCCTGCCGGAGACCTCACAAAGCGATCCGTGCCGAAGCGACTGGCTTGAGCCGCCGGAGCACAGAGCTGAACAGCCCTGCATGCGTCTTGCCTGGACCATCCCTGCACGCGATCCACCTGGAGGCACCGTGAATTCCCACCGCAGCCATGCTGTAGTCAGAGGTCAGGGAACCCAGCAGGCATCAACATGCCCTGAGTGATGGGAATAAGACCCTCCCACGGGAAAGGGGAAACCTAATGGAAGACATGTTGGATTTGGGCAGGACAGCCTTAACTCCACAAGGAAGTGGCTTCAGTTGGTTGCTCCCCTCGCCGAGCAGATTGGAGGAATCTGCTTGGACTAGGCTGTGCCCCTGGCCGGGACCCAGTGAGTGGCTACAAATTAATTCCATGAGATCCGCACACACTAACCCAGTGAAGGCCTGCAAAGGTTGACTGGCCTGGAGGGGAGGAGCCAGCACACACTGCCTGTGCATAACCTTTAATCTCTGATAGCCTACTGAAGAAGACAAAAGCTCCTAGCCTGTGCCCTCTAGAGGAGCCTTAACCAACAAGAAAAAGGTCTGGGAATTACACTGTACACTTGTATGGAAGGAACCAAAAACATGACGAAAGGGAGAAATAAGAAAAAAAACCCCAGGCCCCAACCCTGAGAACATTGATCCAGGAGAGGTAAATAAGAAAGAGAATGAGGGCAGCAAACATGCAACATCAAACACAGCATTAGTGGACAGAAAGAGATATATTCAGGACCTCATAAGTGGGACTAAAACTGAAATATTAATTCAAATTAAACAAGAGATAAGTAGATTAATAAAAGAAAGGCTAGACACCTCTCAAGAAGACACAGACAGAAGAATGGAGGAACACAAAAGGAGAGAAGCATTTAATGAAGAAAACAAGAAAAATCTAGAATTCATGAAGCAAATTCAAAGAGATTATCAGGAAACTAAAGACTCCATAGAAAACTGGCAAAACTGCTTGAAAGAAACCAAAGATAGACTATCAAAAATTGAACACAGGCTTGCAATGTGTGATCATGAAAGGGAAGATCTCTTAAAAATAACAAGGGAGCAGGCAGTAACAATTGGAAGGCTAGAGGGCGACAAGAGGAACTATAACTTAAAAATAAAGTATGTGAATGAAGAAACAGGAATCAAATCAGAGGAAATACAAAGGCTATTCACAGAAATTATTCAGGAAAATTTCCCAAGCATAGAAAAAAGAAATGATATGCAGAGGAATGAAGCATACAGAACTCCAGCCACCTACAACCCAAACAGACCTACACCCGGACTCATAATAATCAAGATCCCAGAAATTCAATATAAGAACAGAACATTAAAATCCATCAGAGAAAAGAAACAGATCACCTAAAAAGGAAAACCCATCAAAATCATGGCAGACTTCTTGACACAGACCATCAGGTAAAGAAGAGCTTGAAGTGAAGTAATTCAAGCGCGGAAGGAAAACAACCTGCATCCCAGATTGATGTATCCTGCAAAACTCTCTCTAGAAATTAATGAAGAAACAAGGTGCTTCCATGACAAAGAGGAACTTGGAGAATTTGTGACCACCAGTCCAACCCTACAAAAAATACTGAAGGACATTCTAGGGAGAGAGAACAAGAATATGAGCATTTCAGGAACAGTAGCAGAGAGGCCTCAGTGAACAGGGCAAATAGTGGAGTGGAACAGAAAAACAGACAACCAATGGCAAAAAAAACAGAATAGCAGAAATAAGGCAGAGAAGATTGGCTGTAATCTCTAGTATAGAGGGCCTTGAAATATTAACAGAGAGAAACACAGGCAGAGTAGATCAGGAGATAGGGTCCATTGAGCTGCTCTATATAGGGAGGCAGTGGGACCCAAAACAAGCAGTGCACCCCATGGGAGTGCAAGGGGAGGAACTGTCTAAAAAAGGGAGGCAGAGGATATTGTTAAAGGGGTAACAAGATTTAAAATTTACATTAATTTCACCACTCTGCTTGGATGGATTACGTGCTGTTCCAGTTTGTCTACTTACACTAGATTTGAGGACATGGTCAGCTATCCCAAAAATAAGAGGACATATTATGGTAATCATCCCTAATTTCCTATCAACTTAATCTGAAGCCCTTTATAACATATACTGTCTTATTATGACTCATCTTATTTGAATCTGGGTTGTTAGATTGCTACTTTGTATTGACTGATTTTATTTAAATCTGTTATGATTGATAGCATCAAGTCTAAGAGTATAGGCAACTACAGTGAAGATGACAAGATTCATTAAGATACCCACTCTGGTTTGATTATTACTTGCTTTTGAAGTCTTATAATGTTTCCAATGCTTTGTTTTTATTAATGTTGTTATACACTGCTGACACATCATGGTAACCATTGTAGATCACCTAGTATTGCGGTTTTATGTGGCTTTTTTGCCTCATGCTTTTCTAGGAATTGTTTTGTTTTATCTTGCTTTGTTTTGTTTTTCCTTCTAATACAGAAAGGGTAGATATACATTTAGAGACTCATGCATGTGTAGAGCTTATAAACAGTTTACAAGAACAAACTATATAACACATGTTGAAATGAACAACTACTTTGAAGACAAAGAGACACTACAGTACCCAGTGCTGATTCCATAATGTAATGATGTGAAATCCAGCGAAACTATCACTTTTTATTCAAAGTGATTTTAGCTTGCTTTGTCTTGTTTAAGTTCAACAAATATAAAGGTCTGGACAGCTGTTTTGAAGAGAATGAGAGATACTATGACAGCCATTCTTGGCTTCCCTAATGTCTGGTCTTGAAGACCTGAAACGCCCTCCTCGTCCTGCTCAGATCAATTCCATACTATGTTGTTTCATGTGAATTCCCTGTATGTGACAATATGGACAACTATTTGGAAGAAAACAAGAGTCAATATGATAGAGAGTGAATATCTCTGATTGTCTAGTTTTGGAATTTATGTCCCTTACATTGCTCTCTTGTGATCCACTTTATTCTGTTTTGTTGTGTTTAATTTTACCCTTTTGATATAATTGCATGTATATTTGAGTGTGTAAGATGGGTGACCATATTGCTATTTTTGTCAGATCGTGGAGCAGAACTGTTAACAGTGTCACTGTTTTAATGTCTACTTTACATGTTTTAACTTTGTAATTTGAACAACTATTTCCAAGAAGTCAGTATGTAATTTGTCAAGTAATAATTTCTCAGGATTTTTTGTTGTTGTGCTTTTCCTTTTCTCCTTGGAATTCTGTATTGTTGCTATGCTTTATTCTGTTTTGTTTTTTCTCTTTAAATAAAATTTTAAAAAAATTAGGGGAGAGTAGTACTTACATAATGATAAAAACATAGAGTACTTAGTGATATGTTCAGGAATTCTTAATTTGTTTTGTTTTCCATGCCAGGACCAAGGACTAACATATATTACTAAAGTTTGGGGTAGAAAGCACTGGTTTTTTTTTCACTTTTTTTTTTCTAAATCAGTATTGGGGATTGAACTCGGGACCACATGCTTGCAAGGCAGGCACCTATGGCTGCTGAGCTAAATCTCCAGCTCCTAAGAGAACTGGATTTTCCACTTAGTTCTTTCTCATTCAGAAGATTCTTCAGGACTGAATGGATTGATGTGGCATTTACATACATATGTGAAGTTGATTCCTCTAGGGAATAAATATTTGCTGCAATTTCTAATTGATGGGTTGCCAGTGTACCAAGATACAGATGACTTGTGATTAATAAGCCTTTGGGATCTATGAAATTTGCACATATTCTCTGAAACTGTGCCTGGATAGACTTGAGGGGATGCAAGGGTAGATTATAAAGTGTGTTGTCAGACATCTGCATTCCTCTTGTTACCTACCACCGAGATTGCTGCCAGGCCTTGGTTGATATGTGTGAGACAGTTTTACCCCTTTCTCTTTATAGGTCCTCCCATAATCAGTTGCCAAATTCTATTCATTATTCACCTGAAATAGGAATCCCTTCTAGGAATCCCTTCTTTCTGCTTCTTTTCCTATTATTCTTCCAGGCTTTGACTGTTACAAAACTCACCTCATCGATCTTCTTGGCTTTCATACCAAATCTTTCTAAAAATTTATATCACACATTAACAAGATATTACTTCCTAAATATTAATCAGGTTTCTCAGTTGAGAAATTTTTATTGCTTTTCACTGCTTAAAAGAATAAGCTCTAACTTCATTAGCTTTTGATTCATCAGTTTTAAAGAATAATCACAACCTATGTTTCTCACTTTATGACCACCTTTTTTTATTTCAGTGATTACACAAGAAGACTAATTTTTAAACATCATATCTCTATTCTTAATTTTATTTCTTATCCCAGCTCCCCCTTATCCTAATTTATTTCTTTTCCAATTTTACACATTAATGACCAAGACAAATTCTTTTCTTTTATAAATTAAACCTAAAAGTTTAACTGAAAATGTCACTTTCACTGTTGATTATGTGTTAACTTCTTAATGATATATGTATATCATTATATATATATAAATATATATCTAATATATATAATATATCTCTATATCTATATATAATATACATAATAGATATATCTAATATATATTATATACTGAAAAGTTTCTAAGGCAGTGCATCTCAAGTGTTCTCATCACAAAGACTATTACATTAGCTGATGGATGTGCTTTTTAGTTTGATTGTAATAATTATTTTACCATGTGTACATTTATTGAAGCATCACGTTACATTCCTAAATGTTACAATTTTCATTTGTCAGTCATACCTCAATAAAGCTGGGAAAAATGAATATAGTAAAATTCTGCTAGTTCATTAAGAAGCTGCATATGCCCTAAGAGGCATCCAAACACACACAAAATTTGTTAATTTCTCTCAGATTGTTGGAGTAACTTAGAAGGCCTTACAAGTTTGGCCATACATTCTTCAGTAGTGTACACTAGTATATCAAGTATGAGAAAGAAAGCGTGTACTCAGAAGGAGAGTAGATAGCCAGTAAGATAGAAGTAGAAAATCAAGATAAAGGACTTCACAATGGGAAAGAGATAGAATAAAATTGAAATTCTCTAATGGAAAAAAATTACTCTTCTGTCCACCTCCCATGATGCTTTAAGAGCCTCATATATTCAAATATATAAATATAGAGAATAAGATATTGAAAAATAAATTAGGAATAGGAGCTCTGTGTGTGGTATATGTTTAGAATATCTGGAAGCATAAAATGGGCCACACATCTCAGATTGAGCTACTTTCTCCCAAATATATGCCATCAAGAAGGATTTGAGAGCGTTTTTAACTGTTGGGTAGATCTGGTTAATTTTGGCTTCCTTGTGTGCACCTGTGTGTCAGCAAACAAACTGCAGTGATGTTCCAAGTTTAGATTATCGTGTATCAAGTGTGTGTAAAATGATAGCATGTGATGGATGCTACAGGTCCCATTTATATTTCAAGAGCTACAATGAACGTTCTCAATGTACCATCCTATAAAAGCACACCATGGGATTTCTGGACAATTATAGGTCACCTATATTGCCTCTGAAGCAGGAGTCATAATTTTTAAAAATGGGTTGTCTTTTGTGATTGATATTTTTAAAAATTGCAATGGTACCCTGATACATGAATGGCATACTGGTTTCCTCATTAATCCTAGATGTTTCAAATTTCAGAGCTCTCAAGCTTATATCAGATATGCAGATAATAAACATCGTTTTGATAAAAAAATACTCTTCTAGAATTCTGTTGCTCCTTAGAATGTTCAAAATTAATTTTTTATAATTAATTTCATTAACTCATTAAAACTGACCATGGCTATATGTAAACTTACGATCCCCACATTAGACTGTTTAGAGAATTCTTTAACGTTGTGGGTTTGTCCCTCTAAAACACGACCCTTAGCTAACGGTGAGCTATTTAAGGAGGTCAGTAAAAGGCAAAGGACAATGGAGTCATAGAACCTGGGGCTTGGATTCTTGCTCTTGCAGTTTCTGAGAGAATGTACTTTGGACAAATCAAGTCATTTGTACTTATTTTCTCCCTTCTGAAAATGTGGATTATATTTTCTTTCAGGTTCCATTATTAGCATGAGTGATAATCTAATACCATGGTGCAGTTGTGGGCACATACTAGAGAGTGAATTAATTATAATAATAATAATAAGTAGTAGTAGTAGTAGTAGTAGTAGCAGTGTAGCTATTTTATAATGTAAAAAGGAAATTTTTAGACTTTTTGCTTATTCTTGGAGGGATTTCATAGTTTTCAGTGGTTCTTACACAGATTTTCATGAGGCTCTTATAGACCATTAACTCTAGCTTTTATATTTGAAACTTTATTTAGCTTAATGTAACAAGCACTTTGTCCAAGTTAATTATTATAATGAGACTTTAGCCAGGATAGATGTGGCCGCTGTCATATCCCAGATTCTCTCCAAATGTAGGTTTGGATGTCACAGTGAGTAGGTGGAAGTTGGAAAAAAGTTACTCAGTTAATAAATGCTCTTGTGAGTATTGGCTTTCTGTTTGCTTTTCTGTAATGTGTTTTGGCGAATGTGTGACCTACAGTAAGACAGGCAATCTTTTTTAGCAAGTCATCTATGAACTTTTTAGGCTTACGGTTTTTTAAAGATGACAAGAGACCAAGTTATTTTCTACTTTACTTCTATAATGGGATATTTAACTGTTTCTGTAATTCTATGTCAGTTGGTAAATTAGTAGATAATTCATTTATGAAGACAATGAAGTAAATAGTTGAAAGATACTTTAAATGGCAATTTTGCTTGCTGAATGCATATATTTGTGGGTAATAATAATTGATAGATATTACCCAAAATCCACTATAAGTATAAAGCAGTTTATTATATTCTACATACTAAATATTTTAAGAACATAGAAGTTAAGCTTCACTAGAAACATGATAAAATTTCCTGAATATTCTTTTATAGAGGAAGAGTGGCTTCAAGTTTGAGTAGGACTTGTAAATTCCAATTAACAGGGAAAAGCATTCCGATAGAAATGAACTATACAAAAGTTTAGGCTACAATTAACTGTTCCAAACAAAATTAGATGGAACTCAGTTTGCAGATGGTTTGAATAATGAGGTAAAGAGGAGATTTTATCTGTAGTTTACTGATTCTCAGAATTTTCAGTAAATAACAGTCATCTAGATAGAGTGTTTTCTTATGTCTTCTCCATACACATTTCCTCTTCAGTCAGCGGGGATGAGGCTCATGAATTCTGACCACCAGCGTGCTCTGTGATCCTAGTGTGAATGTTCTTATTTTCATTTTTAGTATTTCCACTTCCAAGGAATATTTAAAGATTTTTGTACAGAAAACTAGCCTTCTCCTGTTAAGAGATTTATAAGAAACCACCCATCACTAAAAGCAGGTGAGCTGATGGCCAGGAGGTCAGGCAGACAGACTTTGTGACAACCTAGCAGCGGTGACAGTCAGCACCTGAGTGGCCTGACAGCAGTGGAGGTGGAATGGAAGGCAGGAGCAGGACAGCTGCAAAGGGCACAGCTCACAGGATCCAGCCTCACCTTGCTGCACGAGGCTGTGCCATGTTCTCAGCTCAGGGGGGGATAAATGTTTGGAAAGCAAAACCTAAGTCTTCTCCATAAGGAATTCTTATGCCAAACAAGTGTGGTATGTATTGCACAGTACAGGAAAAACAAGTTGTTCTCAGTACCTCTTTTTTTTAAATAATCTATCATTGTTTGCTTTGTTGCTGACTTGCTTTTTGTAGCCTTTTGACATGCTAATAGAAATACACATTTTGTTTTAGTGCCTTTTAAAATAAGTTAAATTATATAAATTAAACCATTTAAATATAAAAGAAACATAATACATAAAATATCTTATAGTTAGCGATATCTTTTTTGACAAGAATACACAGCAGTGATTTACATCAAATTAGAAATACTCACTGAAATATATGAAATCAAATGTCATCCTGTGGAAATGCTGTCCGCTTCCTGTTAGACACTGTGATAGTTTCTTCTTTCATTAATTTTTTCATATAATCTATGAGTTTAGTGGGAAACATTATGTCATGTGCTAATGTAGTCAGCTAAGAAAGTCTCCTCTTTTAAAATATTACTGTTTACAGATCAGATCCTTGCCAAATTATCCAAGAAATGTGAGTGAATTCATAAGTATTCTCTGACTCTTTAAACATCAAAAGGGCCCATCTTCAAAATCCAAATGGTTCTCCAGCTTTCCGCAGGATATCACAAAACTTCCTGGCAAGGACTTTTAAATAAGTTGAGAAGTTTTATAAGATAAAAATATTTTCTCAGTTGACTTGACAACCATGTACGATGTTAGTGGAGAGTTTATTTGCCCAAGGCTTTTTCTCAAAATGAATTTAAACTGAGATTATTAAAATGCACTTTAGTGGCACAGTGTGAAAAGAGGTGTTGCTAATGTCTTACCTCAAAAATGTTTTCCACGCAATGCATGCAACTTGATTACAGAGCTGTATGTATAAAGGCGTGTTTCTATCTAAAGCAGCAGAGGCATGTAAAATTATTCAGAAAGCAGTGAATCATCCGTAGTGAGGGAGTTTGATCCAAAAAGAGTAACGCTGTATTGGGGGTGGTGTAGGGATCTGTCTGAGAATCATACTGCGTGGGTCTGGGTCACAGTCCCACCATTAATCTCAAAGCCCTCCTCCTCTGTGAAGTAGAAGTCCTTATAATGGAAACAGTATGGGGGTAGGGTGAGGATGAAATGATATCATTATAAATGACTAACACGGTGACTGGCACTGATAAATTTTCACAATTTATTGTTTTATTTCAAAACTATAAGGATCAGGATTTAGCGCTGTCTCCTGGTAATTCCAGATGAATTGTTTAAAAGGAGAAGAGGAAAAAAGAAAGCCTTATCCTAATTTAAAGTAATATCTTCTGTTATAAGTTCAATAGCTTTAGGAAAATTTAACTAATAGTAAGCAATGTTTGAGTCACCAGATCTCTCTGTTACTGAAGCTAATTTCTTACATGCGAATCAGGATCCCAAAAGGAAAATGATCATCCTGATGAGAGGTTATAGTCTTCCCAATCTGGAAAATCATATTACACCCCTTTGGGCAACATCCAAATTACTAACTCTTGGAAACAGACCTTCTTTTTCACTCAAATGGCTGTATTATTTAGGAAGTTTTATGATTCCTGAAAAATTCCAGTTGCATCTCAAAAATAATGTCACTGCTGCGCAGTTTGAAAGTGTAACACCGTGACGGGAAAGTTAAGCATTTTGCATTTGGCAAGTCGTCATTAATTAATGGGTCACTTACTAATGCACACTGAAGCCACAGTCATATGAGGAGACGAGACAGTGATTCTGACAGGGTCTGTGTCACAGCAGAATGGTTAGATATACATGAACATGTCCTTGTCAGTTTGTGACTGTATCCCATAGTGTCATTTTTTTGTTTTCATTTAATGCCTAAACAAAGAGACATGCCATTTTTTATCTATCTTCCCCAGCACTCACTAAGTAAAGCAAATTCAGCAAATAAATCTTCATAGTTAATTTATCTTTCTGTGTGTTTTGAGAAGTTAGAAGGATACAATAAACGTTCTCTGACTTGCTGCCCCAATATGAAGAAGGATTAACAAAGTCCTCTGATACTGCAGCCACTTTGCATGATCCTTATGAAGTCTTCAGAAGATGTCAGTCAAGAAAATATATTTTATAAATGAGCAGACCAAGCCTTGTTTATGTTTATTATTATTATCTGTTTTCTGTCCCTATGAACACAAGGGATGAAATTAAAACTCTCTTTAACTTCAACATCCATTCTTTTTCCCTAACATTTCATCAACTGAGCTGATTATATAGTCCATGCATTTTCCTATGTTCTCTGCTTATCTTCAAAGCTGCCCTATATTCTGTGTCAGTTATTTTCACAATATGTGTTTACATAGACTCCATTTGAAGATACCAGCTACAATTGGAAATCAGAATATGAGTTTTCTAACATTAAAAGTGAATAGTTTTCAGTGAAATATTTTTCATTTTATTCAGAGGAGAATTTTCATAGTCAAAGTTAGCAACATAGTAATGTTGCTTAGTAATCATTCATGTTATGAATGTAATACATTTATTACTCATGGTTTTCTTCTTTCAAAAACAGACATTATCATAACAATTTGATTTATCTTAGAGAAAATGAAATTGAATAGTCAATAGTTTATGTGGAATTGAAAAAACATAAACCTAAATACTATCATAGTTGTAATTTCTCAGTAACCTTTATAACAATTATTTTAATGTATATAAATATTTTTATAAATTATTAATTATTAAAGACAATTTGACTTCTTAGCTTCTAGATCATAACAAAACAAATGGGATATTAGACCATCCTGCCCACACCTCAGACTTCACACGTGAAGAAAACAAACTTGCCTTTTTCTTCTTTTTTAGCATTAACTCCTCATTCATGAATAATTGTTTTGATGACCTCTTGGTGAGGACAGAGATTACATGAATTTTTCTGAAATAGCAGTGTTTCTATATGATGGTATGGTTCATTCTTTGAATTTAGTTTATAGAGAGTATGATTGTTCTACATAAGGCTCTTAGAGATTTTTGCAAAGTCCTTGTCTTCTAGAATTTGGAGAATTAATAAAAAGTAAAAATGTATGATGCAATGCAGAAAACACTTTAGGAATGTTTACAAAATTCTATGGTGGAAAACAATCCTCTAATATAAACAGATGAGGAAGGGGGCTAGTAAAAAGATAGCTTATTAGAAGTAAACAGCATTGATTTTGATGAGCAAGTAGAATTTGTTGAGGCAAAGAAGACAGTTTGGACAAGATGATTGGTAGGAAATGGAAAAAATAAAGGTCTAATGTGTAATGGTTGATTCCATGAGTTCTAGAGGCAACCATCCAGTTCAGATATTTTCATTTTCTAGTTTGTACAGGTTTATGCATGTGACTTTTCATCAGCATCATGTACATTTTTCACATTCCTGTCACATACAGTGTGTACAAGGTTTTAAAACCACTGCATGGCATAGGATACATAAGAAGTACAAGATGACAATGAATTATAGGAAAATGAAAAAAAAATTATTGGAAAACTGCAAGGTATTTGGTATTTCTGATGAAAAAATGCAATCAATGACAGAGAAAGAAGGTGGAGGGGCTATGTAACAAAGAATGAAGCTGGAAACTGCCATGAAGGAATGGCATAGATTTTATTGTCATATCTCACGCTGAGGCAAGGTAGAAGAAAGAGACTACTGGTAAAGACTACAAGCACGTAATTAGATTGCCACAATAATTGTCAATGCTATATAATATCTATACTCCTCTTTAACAATGGAAATAATTAATGAATAACATTATATATTAATAAAAACATTTGAATGTGGGTAACTAAGTTTAAAATATAATCAAAAATCTAATTTTGAAACTAATCTCTTTAAAACAACTCTGTTTCCATTTAAGTATTTTGACCATTATTTTAATTGCAATAATGAAATGTTTAAAAATAGCATTTACTAACATAGTTCTTTTTCTTTTAATTACACACTGAATCAGCATGGGTATTAATCATGACAATGACCACCCCTCATGTGCTGATGGTCTTCATATCATGTCTGGTGAATGGATTAAAGGACAACACCTTGGTGACGTTTCATGGTCTGCGTGTAGCAAAGAAGATCTGGAAAGATTTCTCAGGTACTTACTGAGATTACTTATTGTTGCAGTGTCCTGAATGTTTTTGTATTTCTGCTTTCTCTGCCAACTAGAGAATGTGGTCAGATAAAGTGGAAAGACCACTGAAATGGAAAACATGGAATGTGACTCCAGTCTTGGCTCTTTTGTTAACTCATGATATAAATTGGAACCTGTTATTTAACATATCTGCTTTTAGTTTCCATATTTTTTAAACAAAAGGATGGGCAAGACGATTTGCAAGGCTGAAAATTGTTCTAATGACAAAAAGTATCTGCTGTGGAATTTAACTGTGCCTTCAGTGTTTCTCAACAAAAATATGCTCCTTACTCACCACCCAACACATCTCTTGTTATCATAAAACATCTGCTTAACAAAACTGCCAACTTTCCATTATGGTACTTCTAAACTCTAAACATTTCTTTATCATAACAGTTGATCTTGATTCACTTCTTTTACACGTTCAGCAACAGTAATATTTAGCTTCTGTCTGGTTGGAAAAAGAAATGAGAAATATTGCTGTTCTAACTTTTCCTTTTAAACCCTTATTTTTACTTATCTCCGTGGTTATCAAAGGGGCAGCTGAAAGAGTATATTCTGTGCAAAGTGATTAGAGAGATGTTTAAGGCCTCTAAAAGTAAAATAAGAAATGTAGGAACATCTAGCTAGCTGAAGTCAGTACATAGATGAACTTCATCCATTTTTCTATGCTTTTTAAATTGGCAAGCTTATTTTTCCTATTAAATGGACCTTAAAGTCTACTGAAATATAATGTCTATGATATTACCATAACTATGTCATGGAATATGCATAATATATCTGTGCATACTCTTTGTCATGACAGTCTCTGGAGTATAGCATTTTGCCTATGCAATAATTTGAACACACCTTCAGTACCTACATCAGTGGAGACTAATGAAAATGTTTGTAGAACATGCAAGATTTTGTATGGCTGTTTTCACTTGGATCAGGGATATAATAAAACTAAATGTCACTTCATAAATGGAAGTTGTATTATGTCAACTACAAAAATATTCACACTATTAATATTCAGTTGGGAATAATTTCTTTAAATCCCCAAATATAGCTGCACATATTACAGTTATCCTCATGCATGGCTTTTGGGAAAGTTTTTTTTTTTCTATAAATCCGAACTTCTATATCTTACACATGCACAAAATAATACCCACCACATAGTTTTTAGATTAGCTGAGTTAAACCGTATGAATAAGTTTTATAAATTTAAAAACTGTTAATTTGAACAGTATTATTATTTATTAGGACTATTTTAAATACTTAAAAGTAAATGATTTTCATATGTGGGATAATTTCTATGAGAACAATTTCAATGAGAGAGCTTCTAAAAATAGTAAAAGGTTTCTGCAAAACCTTTGCAGAAAAAAAGAAATAGTAAAATTGAAATTCTTTTTTTTTTTTTTTTTTGTACTGGGGCTTGAACTCATGACCTTACGCTTGCCAGGCAGGCGCTTGTGCCACTGAGCTAAACCCCCATCCCAAAGTAAAACTCTTATAAAAATGTTTCTTGTTTCTGTGCTAATGATAATTTTTACATTAAATTCAAAACTTTATTCATGCACGCTTGTTACAGGTCAAAGGCAAGTAACTGCTTGCTACAGACAAATCCACAGAGTTTCAATTCTGTGATGGTTCCCTCCAAGCTACCAGGGATGATATACACAGCAGATGAGCAATGTCAGATTCTCTTTGGGCCTTTGGCCTCCTTTTGTCAAGAGATGCAGGTAAGAATCATGTTCTGAAGAGACATTTTAACTGTTTATATTTATTGTTTGTAAGTATTCATTGCTGGAAGAAGAGAGAACTTTTAGAAAGCACCCCAATCTTTAAAGAAGAATTGTCTAAGAATAATTTTGTCCATTTACCTTTATACTTGGGAAGTGATAGAAATCAGGCATGAACATTTGATCAATGATAATATAGAAGAACTCATTAATTTTGACTTCAAGAATCATACAGAAGTCAGGACAGTATGTTTCATGAGACCAATGCTTCTACTTTACATCTTTTACTCTTCCACATCGTAATTGGGTGAAAATGCAGTGACGATGATATGTAGACATACAATTGTGGAAGAGGAGCTCTATCTTTTAACTTTCAGAATAAAGGCCTAAAAGTATGTTTTATAGCACCAAAAGCTAGTGAGTACCCCTCTAAATGAACTACAAGAAGAGTCAATGTCTTATGGTCTATATTTACCCTGAAAGCAGTCATATCAGAACTAGAATCTAAAAGAAGAAAAATGACGCTCTTGGTTCACGTGAGAATGTGACTTGCATTTACCCTTTCTTCTTTCTTTTCTCTCCCTGCCTTCTATCCCTTCCACTTCTTCCCAAAACACATGCATGCACACATTGTGTACTTCAGTGATGAACTGGCGGTCATGCTGAGACCAAGTTGAATGAGTGTTCCCAATAGCTATAATCCACTCTTCAGAAGTTTGGGACTGTTTCAAAGGGATTGGCTTTGTTGAAAACAGTGCTATTTGGATAAATACACACAATTAAAATTCCTTATAAAGAACAGAGCATAGGTCATTATGGCATTTATTTTTTTGCTCACAACTATGTAGGTCTTATCAAAACTGTTCATTTATTTATTATTTGTTTCTTTTCAATCTCACATACAATTGTGAAAGACCCAGGTGGTTGGAGTATGTTTCTCTAGCATCCAACCCTTGGTTTGCATAGAGTAAGCTTCGGTGAATATTTCATTTATAGTTAGAGTGAACGGATGTGTGCAGCAGTTGGAACTGTATGAATTGTCATGTGTGCAAAGGTCTATAGACTGCAATACTCATCTGGTAAGAGCAAAGCCCCAAAATAATTAGCATATATATGTAATTGAGACCTCATTCTCAATGGCTGGCACAGAAAACATACATAAGTCCTCATTATCTACAACCTTAGTGATAACTCAGACTGGAGGTAGCTTTAGGTCTGTCCCCAATACCTTTCTGACCTCAGCTACTCAGCTTGTTTACCTCCATGTCTTCAGACTATTAGAAGGTTGGTTGCAATATCTCCCTTTCTCTTCTTTTTCCTCCTCCTCCTCTGTCTCATCATCATTCGTTGCCATCCTTGTTTTTATCCTTGTCATCCGCTTCCTCCTCCTTTTCTTCTTCCTTTTCTTCCTTTTTCTTTCTGCTTCTCCTCCTCCTGTTCTCCCACCTCCTCAACTTTATCTTCCTTCTTTTCTTCCTTTTTCTTTCTGTTTCTCCTCCTCCTGTTCTCCCACCTCCTCAACTTTATCTTCCTTCTTTTCTTCTTTAGCAGTGCCAAAGATAAATCTGCGTCCTTGCATTTCTTCTTGCGTTCTTTTCTTCTTTAGCAGAACCAAAGATAAATCTGCGTCCAGGCCTTTTCTAAAACTGTACTTTGTGTTATGGTCTGTGTTACCATGCTGGCCTTGAATTTGTGACCCTTTTACCACAGTCTCCTGAGTAGCTACAATTACAGGTGTGTGCCATTAATACTAGCAGCAATAGTTTTGCTTAAATATTGATGGAATATTTTAAGTCCACAGGATTGAATCTGTAAGCAGAATTTTTATTTGCTGAAGTAGACATTGTTTTGATAACAAAAAGTAAAATGTACTTAGCATTTTAGATGTATTACTTAGGAGAAAATTTCAATTTATGCAAAATTTCTGTCTATGAGAAGGCCTCCTGGAAAACATGGCATTTGTCTAGAGAACTGATAGAACTTATAAAAGGAAAGGAAGGAAAACCATGTTTTTTACAGTTCCTTAGTTGCAAGAAAAATTCAGCAAATGATCCACTGCATATGTCAACATTGAAAATTTCAGAGTATTTTCAGTAAATATTGTAACTGTTTTTTAAATGTTTGTCCCCTCTAAACTTCATTTTGGAATTTAATTATTATTATACAGAAGAATAGGATTTTTAAGAGGTGATTGAGCCATAAGGGTTTCATTCACCTGGGAAGATTGGTGCTGTTTTCAAGGGGCAGGTTTGGTCTCCTTCTCTTCTATTTTGGCCCATTGGTTTTTATTCTGTAACAATGCAACAGAAAGACCCTTGCCAGAAGCCAGCATCTTAGTACTGAGTATATTTCTGTTTGTTATAAATTACTCATGTCTCATGTGTCCTGCTAGAGCAGAACAAAACAGACTCTAGTAAGTATTTTAAAATATTTTTTTAAAAAATTATCTTAATGATGTGTTATATTTAGTTAAATTTTACTGGGAGCATTCTTTAATATTTGGACTGCAAATATCTGCTACACCTGTTATTTTTGCTTGTTTTCTAATTTCATTCATATGTTGAGTATATGTCTTAGTTACTATCTAGTCCTACTTTACAGCTCAACGATTTGAGGGCTGGATAAGTCAAACAACATTTTCAAGGTCTTGATATATTAGGAAGGAGTGTTAGATGCACTTTAATGCCTCTTAATAGAACTCAGATTTTGGCTAGGCTACTGTCTGATGTTTGGGAAAAATCTTAGATTAAATTTATGCTTAAACTGAATTCTTATTGTCTCTTATTGCATATGTACCATCAGGGTTTTAAAAGTGTTTCCATAGATTTTTAATTTTTTTCTAGACTTTTTGTACTATATATTTTACTATTATTCACAAACTCACCTAAACTTATTGTCTTTTCATTCCTGAAAATACCTATTGAGCTTTTGAAAAAATGTATGTTTCTATTTTCCTGCTTTAAACTGGACATTGTGAAAATAAAGTTTAGGTGTTAAGTATCTACAAATGTTCTTTTTTTCTCCCTCAAATTTTATATTCCTACCTCCAAATCAGTGCCAAAGGCAAAGTATAGGAATCAGATACACAGGCAGATAGAGTTATAAAAGAAAGTCAGAACTTTCCAGGCACTATACTATACTAATAATATAATTGGTTATTAAGTCCCCACTCTTACGGAATTTACCACATTATGGTCTGGTGTGTGTGTGTGTGTGTGTAGTCAGTTGGTGATAACTATTAAGGAGAAATATAAACTCAGTGGGAAGGACAGGAAATCTTAGGGGCCGGGCTCCTGAAGATGGTGTTATTTTATGTGGAATGACCTGGGAAGGCCTCTAGAGAAAGTGACATTTGTTTAGAGACCTGAAGAAAATGAGACAGCAAACCATGCATTTATCTTGGGAGGACTCTAGCAAAAGGAAACAGACAGCAGAGTAGCCTAGAATTTAAATTTGGTCGTGTTTTAAGTTTAAAGTATCCATTAAAGATCCAAACAAGTGAGTCTGGGAGAGACAGCTATTTGGATGTTAACAATTAAGTGATATTGAGTACATGGTAACACTAGGAAGTAAGTTAGACAGAACAGAGAAATGATTAAAATCTAGATCTTTTCAATATTTAGAGTTTGAGAACATGAGAAAGCAACAAAGAAAACTTTGAAGAAGTCTATTAAAGTAGAAGTATAATCAAGACAAATTAAGTTTTAGAGATTGAGAAGATAGTTTTCAAATACAGTGTTATCACCTGTCCCAAAACATGAAGAATAATAAAGTAAGATGAACTCTGGGGATAGAACTCCTTAGTTGTTCCCGAAAGGTTTGGCATATTATTATGTGAGGTTATCTGGAAATGGTTTAAAATGTAATAATTATTATTTGGCACAACTTAAAAATATAAGGTGAAAGAGGTTGAAGATTAAAGAGTACTGATTGTCAAGCTACACAAATATAGACAGTGGAGTGGGTTCCTGTGAAGTCATTTGCCTGACCACCTGTCATCTAAGTTCTATACAAAGCAAAATCTCCTAGAAAGTCATCTCCATAATATCAGAAGCATTATAGCTCCCTATTATCTCTGTATCTCTAATACCTAAAAAAAATCCTCACTCAATATTTTTTGAATGACTCAGCAAGTTAATTGAATGATGGAGTAATGATTCTACATTTTTGCCTATGTAAATTCTTGATTTAACACAATAACCACATGAAACCCAACCTTTCAAAGCAGGTAAGTCGTTCCACAGTTTATATATAACTTAATCAGGCATCTTCATGGCCATCCCACTTCCAATCAGCAATACCTAAATAGCAAGGTCCGTGAAGTGCAGCCTCACTGTAGTCTTCAGTGCACACTGAGAAAAAAATATGACTCTCACTGTGACAGCTTCTAGCCCATAACATTGGAATGAGAGAGTTCCCTTCCCTACTTATAAACAGATATTTAAATGTAAGCACTAGAGATTTCAACGTTGCATAGTCCTGATCCAATTAACAATATGAATTTACTCTTAGGATAACAATTTACATCTGCACAATGTTTAAAGGCACAGATGCAGAGATGCTTGTGAAACATCTTGATCCCCAGCAAAAATAGATCATTCTTCTACATAAATTTGCAGAATTAATGGCTAACTTCTTGGATGGTCTTATTCCTTATTTCT
>PVJX010017515.1:0-38187 GCA_004027295.1 Dolichotis patagonum
TCCAACCCTACAAAAAATACTGAAGGACATTTTAGAGAGAGAGAACAAGAATACGAGCATTTCAGGAACAGTGGCAGAGAGGCCTCAGTGAATGGGGCAGATAGTGGAGTGGAACAGAAAAATAGACAACCAATGGCAGAAAAATAGAATAGCAAAATAAGCCAGAGAAGATTGGCTGTAATCTCTAGTATAGATGGCCTTGAAATATTAACAGAGAGAAACACAGGCAGAGTAGATCAGGAGATAGGGTCCATTGAGATGCTCTATATAAGGAGACAGTGGGAACAAAACAAGCAGTGCACTCCATGGGAGTGAAAGGGGAGGAATTGTCTAAAAAAGGGAGGCAGAGGATATTGTTAATTGAGTAACAAGATTTAAAATTTACATTATTCTCACCGCTCTGCTTGGGTAGATTATGTGCTGTTCCAGTTTGTCTACTTACTCTAGACTTGAGGACATGGTCCACTATCCCAAAAATAAGAGGACATATTATGGTAATCATCCCTAATTTTCCTATCAACTTAATCTGAAGCCCTTTATAACTTATACTGTCTTATTATGACTGATCTTATTTGAATCTGGTTTTTTAGATTGCTACTTTGTATTGACTGATTTTATTTAAATCTGTTATGATTGATAGCATCAAGTCTAAGAGTATAAGCAGCTACACTGAAGATGACAAGATTCATTAAGATACCCACTCTGGCTTGATTATTACTTGCTTTTGAAGTCTTATAATGCCTCCAATGCTTTGTTTTTATTAATGCTGTTATATATTGCTGAGGCATCATGGTAACCTTTGTAGATCACCTTGTATTGTAGTTTTGTGTGACTTTTTTGCTTCATGCTTTTCTAGGAAATTTTTTGTATTATCTTGCTTTGTTTTGTTTTTCCCTCTAATACAGAAATGATATACATGTAGAGACTCATGCATGTGTAGAGCTTATAAACAGTTTATGAGAACCAACTATGTAACCCGTGTTGAAATGAACAACTACTTTGAAGAAAGAGAGATGCCTCAGTACCCAGTGCTGATTCCATAATGTCATGATGTGAAATCCAGCAAAACTATCACTCTTTGTTCAAAGTGATTTTAGCTTGCTTTGTCTTTTTTTTAATTTTCTTTTTTTATTTAAAGAGAAAAAAACAAAACAAAATAAAACAGAATAAAGGGTAGCGACAATACAGTATCCCAAAGAAAAAAGGAAAAGTACAACAACAATAAAACCTAAGAAATTATTACTTGACAAATTACATAATGACTTCTTGGAAATAGTTGTTCAAATTACAGAGTTAAAACATGTAAAGTAGACATTCAAACAGTGAGACTGTTAACAGTTCTGCTCCATGATCTGACAAAACAGCAACAACAACAGTCTTGTTTAAGTTCAACACACATGAAGGTATGGACAGCTGTTTTGAGGAGAATGAGAGACACTATGACAGCCATTCATGGCTTCCCTAATGTCTGGTCTTGAATACCTGAAATGCCCTCCTTGTCATGCTCAGATCAATTCCATACTATGCTGTTTCATGTGAATTCCCTGTGTGTGACAATATGGACAACTATTTGGAAGAAAACAAGAGTCAATATGATAGAGAGTGAATATCTCCAATTGTCTAGTTTTGAAATTTATGTCTCCTACATTGTTTTCTTGTGATCTGCTTTGTTCTGTTTTGTTGTGTTTAATTTTACCCTTTTGATATAATTGTATGTATATTTGAGTGGGTAAGATGGATGACCATATTGCTGTTTTTGTCAGATCATGGAGCAGAACTGTTAACAGTCTCACTGTTTGAATGTCTACTTTACATGTTTTAACTTTGTCATTTGAACAACTGTTTCCAAGAAGTCAGTATGTAAATTGTCAAGTAATAATTTCTTAGGTTTTTTTGTTGTTGTTCTTTTCCTCTTTTCCTTGGAATTCTGTATTGTGGCTACCCTTTATTCTGTTCCTTTTTTTTTCTTTAAATAAAATTTAAAAAAAAGAAAAAGAAAGAAAGTCTGGAGTCCAAGGTGCAGAGACAATGGTGAGGACTGAAACTCCTCCAAAGAACCAAAAAGTGAAACTTCCTTCTTTTTCCTTTTATTTCATCCAAGCTACAAGCCTATTGATTGGTGCCACCCATACCTAGGGTGAGTCTTCTCTCTTCAGCAAATCAGTCAGCCTGGCACAGGCAGACCTGCTAATTAATCCACTAGGCATTTCCTATTCAAGTTGATGCCACCATTAACTGTCACACTGGTTAAAGGACAAATTCAACATTACAAGATAAATATAACATCCAGTTGCATAAACAAACACTATTACACATAAAATATGAAATAGTCATAGTAGAAGATCCAACTATCACAAATAGAGAAAACAATCAACACAGAAATGTCAGAGTTGAATCACACCTTTACAAATGGAACCAATATCTGTAGATTTTTGCACCAAATAATAATACAATACCCATTTTTCTCAGCAAGACATGAAAATTTCTCAAAAATAAACCACATGCTAGTTCATAAAGTTTGCTAGAATAAAGAAGTCAGAATTATCACATGCATATTATTAGTTTATAATGTGATAAAACTAGAATGCAATGACAAAAGAAACCACAGAAATTATGCAGACATGGAGATTAAATAATACACTCCTATAAAACTAATAGATCACAGAACACATTAAGGAAGAAAATAGAGCATTCTTAGAATCAAATGACAATGCCAATACAATATGACAGAGTATATGGGGACACAGTGAAAGCAGTTCTCAGAGAGAAGGTCACAGCTGTGAATAAGCACAACAGAAAAGCAGAGCAGGCCTAGAAAAATAATTTAATGATGTATCTCAAGTTTCAAAAAAAAAAAAAAAGCAAGAACAATCCAAATCCAGAGCTAGTACAAGGAAAAAAAATGTAAAGATTAGAGCAGAAAAAAATACAAACAAAACAAAACAAAGACTCAGTGAATCAAACAGCTGGTTCTTAAAAATGAGAAACAAAATAGACCACCCTTTAGTCAACTTTACGAAAAGAAAAGGAAAGGAAATATCCATATCAAAGCAAGTAGAAAAGAAAACACCAGGCCATTTGTGGACTATGGAGAAAGTGAACAAGGCCACGCCAGGAAGCAAGTCCCATCTGGGAATCAGTGCCATGCATGGGCTGCTGCAGACTGAGGACAGTCAGACCCCAACCTCTTCTGGCACATGGGCTGGCAAACAAGAAGTGCTCTCCCATAAGCAACCAGCTGATCAGTGAAGCACAGGCTGTGATGATAGCTATCAAGGTGAAATGCAATTGGATGCCTGTGGTGCTTTGGTGTTTCACTGACCTTGCAGGACTAGGGCCAGCAGTCCCTAGCAGTGCACAGAATAGCAGTATGCAGAATGCAGTGTGGCATCTAGGGGGGGAATCTCCTTCTGAGGATGGTAGCCATTGTTGATTCCCTATTGTCTTGTTTTCAAGTCCTATATCATTTTCATTGTTTTATTGGGTTGGGTTTTACTCTCTTTTGTTTTTTTATGTTAAATCCAATGACTTGAGCAGCTATTTCATAGATAGCAAGATATATTAGGGTAGCAATTTTGGATTTACTATTGGGTTTTTTGAAGTCCTTCATTGCATTCATTTTTTCGTTTTTGTTGTTTCTACTCTTTTCTGTTCTATTTGGTTTTTACTATGTCCAAAGTTATCTGCAGCTATTTTTTTATTTATTTAAAAAAGATAAAAGTCAGAAAAGAAGAACAAAAAGCAAAAGGCATAAACAACAACAACAAACTCAAAACAGTATCAATATAGGTTTTCACAACAGGATAAAAGAAATTTAACAATGGTTGTTATATTGCATATTTTTCTTTTCTTTTTTTCAAAGAAATAAAAGAAGATTAAAGAAAATAGAAAAGCAGAAAAGGGTAGAACAATACCGAATTCAAAGAATTCAAAGGAAAAAAAAGGTCTCATCATAGAATCACTAGTTGATACATTACTCGTCATCTCAAAAAATAGTTGCCAAAGTTACAAAATCAAAGCATAAATAGTGGCTAAACACTCAAACAATGACAGTGCAAATCCTTCTGTTCAATGTTCCAACAGAAATTCAGTAATATGGTCATCTATCTTACACACTATACATTCATTATACTCTTTAGAGCACTTTCTTTCCCTTTCACTTTCACAGTATCTATCATACTCTTTGGATCCCAGTGTTGGGCCAGTTTTTGTTATTTTATACACTAGAGAGATAATGCAACATTTATTCATGTGAGTCCTGTTTATTTCACTAATGAGGACATTTTCAAGTTGGCTCCATTTACCTATAATCAAAATACCATCAACATACCTTACAGATCTATAAAAAATATTCCTAAAATCCATCTGGAAACAGAAGAAACCCAGAATGGCAACAGAGATTCTGAGCAACAAAAGCAAGACAGGGAGCATCTCAATCCCTGATTTGAAACTATACTACAAAGCCACAGTCATAAAATCAGCATGGTACTGGCAAAGAAATTGACCTGAGGATCAATGGAACAGAGGAGAAGATGCAAACACTACTACAAAGACACTCGACCACCTTATATTTGACAAAGGGCCTAAACGTGTTTGCTGGAAAAAAGACAGCCTCTTTAATAAATGGTGTTGGAAAATTAGCTTTCCACATGCTGAAGACTGAAAATAGACCCATGCCTATCACCATACACTAAAGTCAAAATGGATCAAGGATCTAAATATTAAAACAGAAACACTAAATCTACTGGAAGACAAAGTAGGTAAAAACATTGGAGACATAGGGGTAGGGAGAAAATTCATAAATAAAATGCAAACTGCACAGGAAATACTTTGAAGACTCAACAACTGGAATCTCATATTACTAAAAAGTTTTTACACTTCAAAAGATTTCACCAACGAAGTCAAAAGAAAGCCCACAGAATGGAAAAGAATCTTAGCCAACAATCCCTCAGACAAAGGACTTATATTCAAAACATATAAACAACTGAAAAACATCAAGCCTCCCAAATTCAAAGACCCTCTCCAAAAATGGGCATCTGAGATGAACACACAGTTCTCAGATGAAGATATACAAATGGCAAGTAAATACATGAAGAAATGTTCGCCATCACTGGTCATTTGAGAAATGCAAATTAAAACAGCTTTGAGATTTCATCTCACCCCAGAAAGAATGGCTACCATCAAGAAAACAACTGGTAACAAATGTTGGGGAGGATGCAGGAAAAAAGAAACACTTGCCCACTGTTGGTGGGAGTGCAGACTGGTGCAACCACGTGGAAATCAGTATGGAGATTCCTCAAAAAACTAGGATTGGTAATTCCATTCAATCCAGCTATCCCCCTCCTGGGTTTTTTCCCAGATAAATTGAAAAGTCAGGTCACAGAGATATATGTGCACTATATTCATAGCAGCACAATTTGGGATAGCTAAATCTTGGAAACAACCAAAATGCCCATCAACTGCAGAGTGGATGAAAAAATGTGGTATTTTCATAGTATGTAATACTACTCAGCCATTAAAAGATGATGATCTGCAGCTATTTTGAAGACAACAAAAGGCATTATGGTAACTATTGTTGATTTCATAATGTTTTGAAGTCCTGTATCACTTACACTCATCTGTTTTAATTGGTTTTATTCTGTTTTATTACCCTTGGTTTAATCTTTTTTAAAATAAAATTAATTTAAAAAGAAATGAAAACAAACCAAAAGTACAAAGAAAACCACCAAAATCCAAATTACTACAATTACTTTAAAAACCTGTACTCCAACAAATTGAAGAATCCCAAATGAATGCATAGTTTCCTAGACACTTATGGTTTACCAAAACTGTACCAAGAAGATATAAAAACCTTAAATAATCCAATAACAGACTATAAAAATGCAGCAGTAGTAAGAAGAAGATGATGAAGATGAAGACGAAGTTGAAGATGAAGAAGAAAAATTTTTTAAAAATTGTCAACTAAGAAAGGCCCAGGACTCAATGGATTCACTGATGAATGCTACAAGAACTTTAGAGAATACTTAATGTCAGTACTCTTCAAACTTTTTAATGAGATTGAAAGGGAAGGAATGTTGCCAAATTCATTCTGGGAAGCTAGGATTGACTTAATTTAAAGTACACAACTAAAAAAGAAAACTACAAATCTATTTCTTTAATGAACACAGATGCAATTTTTGACAACATACTGGCAAACAGAATGCAAAAATCAGTATATGCATACATCACAACCAAGCAGCCTAAGGATGCAAGGATTGGTTCAGCATACACAAATCAATAAAAATGATACACCACAGGAACAGAAGCAAAGACAAAAATCACATGATCATCTCAGATTCAGAAAAAGCCTTTAACAAAATCTAACATCCACTCATGATTTTAACAAAAATACTGTAAAGAAAATAAGTATAGAAGGGCCATATCGCAATCTGCTAAAGCCATTTATGACAAACCTACTGCTAACAATATCTTAAATAGGAAAAATATGAAAGCTTTTCTTCTAAAATCAGGAACAAGAGAAGCATGCCTCCTGTCACCACTCTTATTAAATATAGTACTTGAAACTTTAGCAATAGCTATCAGGCAAGAGAAAGAAAGACAGAGGAAATAAACAGGAAAGAAAGAAGTCAAACTATCCACATTCACAGATGACTTGATCACTTATATGGAAAACCCAAAACAAATCCACCAAAAACCCCAAGAATTAATAAATTCAGGAGGTAGCAGGATATAAAATCAATACACAAAAACCAATAACATTCCTACACATCTATAGTAAACCCACCTGGAAAGAAATTAGGAAACAATACCACTCACAACAGCTTCAACAAAAATTAAATACTTAGGAATTATGCTAACAACAAAGCAAAAAGTATCTATAACAATATCTATAATATTCTGTAAAAGGAAATGGTAGTGCATATCATAAAATGAAAAAATATTTTCTGTTCCTAGCTGGGAAGAACCAAAATAGTCAAATGGCTATGTTTCCACAGATGATGTATAGATTTAATAAAAATACCCAATCAAAATAACAAAAGAATTTCTCAGAAAACTAGAGAAAAGAATTTTAAAATTCACATGGAACCAGAAGAGACCCAAAAGGGCAAAAACAATCCTGGGCAATAAAAGCAAAGCAAGAAATATCACAACCTCAGATTTAATGTTATATTAAAGAGTTACAGGAATAAAACTACCATGAGACTGGAACAAATGTACTTGTGGATTAATGAAACAGAGTAGAAGATGTAGAAACAACCTGAGGCATATTCAACCATCTGATCTCTGTCAAAGGGGCAAAAATCATGCTGGAAGAAAGAGAGCCTCTCTAACACATGATGTGGGAAAACTGGCTACACAAATGCAGAAGATTAAATCTAGTTCCATACATTTCATAACATCTAAAATCAAAATGAATCAAGTATCTAAATATTAAAGCAGAAACACAATCTGCTGGAATATAAAGTAGATAAAAATTCTTAAAAGTCTTAGCCATAAGCAAGGACTTTGTGAACAGAAACCAGCTGCATGAGAAATAACATTAAGGACCAGT
Organism: Dolichotis patagonum; assembly: GCA_004027295.1. Lineage (NCBI taxonomy): Eukaryota > Metazoa > Chordata > Mammalia > Rodentia > Caviidae > Dolichotis > Dolichotis patagonum. The sequence continues at coordinate 7,553 of PVJX010017515.1, forward strand.
AGATGGGATTTTAACAAATTAAAAATCTTCTGTGTAACACAAGAAATAATCAACAGACTGACAGACAACCTACAGAAAAAAAGGTCCAAGAGGACTAATATCTAGAATACATAAAGAACTCAAAAAACATTAGACCACCCCAAAATAAAAGACTCAATCCAAAATAGGCAGGTGAAATGAATAGGCACTTCACAGAAGTACAAATGGCCAATAAATACATGAAGAAATATTCAAATCACTGACCATTAGAGAAATCAAATTAAAACAACACAGGTTCCATGTTGTCCCAGAATGAATGACCATCGAGAAATCAAATAGTAACAAATGCTGGTGAGATGCAAGGAAAAGGGAGTGCTTCTAAACTGTTGGTACAAATATAAACAAGTACATCTACTGTGGAAAAAAGTAAGGAATTCTTTAAAAAACTCCAACTAGAAATTCCATTTGACCTAGGTATCTCCTTTCTAGCTATCTTCCTGGATGAATTAAAGACATTTAATTACAATGATACATGCTTTCCCAAGTTTAAAACAGCACAGCTCACAACAGCTAATCTTGGACATGGTTTAAATGTTATATGCCTTTCTTACAAGAGAAAACCAAGCTATAAATACATTAACGAGAAAAATAATAGATAATAGGAAACAGGGAGATAGATCTTTTGCAAATGAGAAGGTGACCAAGAGATGGAGGTAGGGAAGAGAGGAAGAGAGCATAAAATGAATTAATGTATGCTATGTACATGTACCAACTTCTCCCAATGAGTGTAATCTTCTTTCTGATTCATTAAGTCTGGGGTGAGTCCAAGATTCAACATGTATATGGTTATTTCTAAAATGATGTCTATTTTGCTGATACAGTAGCCATGTTTGAGTTGCAAGTTCTCAGGTAGCCAAGTGGCATTCAGTATAGATATCTAAAGCTGTGTAGAAAGGTAGGAGATTGAGTCATAGCATTTGGCAATGCTATACATTAAAATACTGGATTAGTAATTCTCAAAAGAGTGTAAAGAAAAATCCCATGAAATTTACTAGAGAATATATAGGAATCTAGTATTTATATATCCCAAAGTATGAGTGCAAAAGTAGAGAAAAAACAAAAATAGAGATAAATGCATGATTCAGAACAGGATGTGGACTGGGTATTGTAACATAGGTCCACTGGGCAGGTAAGATTTTAAAAATGCTCTTCACTGATACAATTTTTGCTAATCCTATATTCTGACCCATCCCATAAGAATCACTTGGATTTTTTAAATTTTTAAAAGGCAAAGCCAGTAAATCATTGTCTCAAGTGATGAATTTTAAATAAAAAATTAAGTGCTTGAAAATTAATCATTAGACTAATAACTAACTGAGCCTTTCTGGGAAAAACAGAAATATGAGCACATCTGAGGACTGAAAAAGTTAAAACTATTATTGGATTTTTACTGAACTGCAAGTTTTTAAAAAGAATGAAGATCCCCTAAAGGGCCATTCAAAGCATTTAGATCCATGCTCACCAAAGCATATACTAATGTTTTAACAGCTGGAATGGTTAAGTGTTCTTCTGTTTTAGCAGTTTTAATAGCCGATGACAGGAGAGCAAGGTTAGACACCCAAAGAGCTCAGCAGCCTTGCAGGCAACACCTGAAGTGAACAAGAGTCTGTTTTGATGGGATGGAACAGCATCTTCTGAAGAACAAAATGTTTAATAGTCTGTTCTATATATTTAAATTAAAGTGGGTTTGCCCTTCACTTAAACTTGACCAACAGAACTTACAAAATCTCTAAGCAATAGGACTACAATTGCTAGGATACAACACGGAAGTGCACCATGGTAAATGGACACAAGACTACTGTGTGAGAGCTCGTCTACTCTGCCCTCAGGCAGGCATCAAAAGAATTACCTCATCCATTAAATGGAAAAAGGCAAAATGGACAACTGAGAAGATGGATTGGAATCCTATTCTCTTGTCATTTTGCTATACAAACTCTAAGCCCTATTATATCCACCGGTGTACTGACTTCCAGGTTTCACGTCTTTAATGGAAACCTAAAAAGCAAATATGACAGGAAGATCAGGAGTATATATCTAGTATGATGGATGTAGTACACTTCTCCTGTGAGTATGGAACTGAATACTAAATTCTAGAGAAGCTACTCAGCTTCAGTGTGCAACAGAATCTCTTAGAGGGCTTGTTATACTATAGACTGTTGACTCCATCCCCAGAGTGTCAGATTCAGTAGGTGAAAGAGAAAACCCAAGAAGGTGCATCTCTACCAAGTACTTACATGTTGTCAGTGCTGCTAGTCCAGGGACCACGCTTTGAGAAAAAAGGTTTTAGAGAATGGCAGATGGAGAAAGCACTTTCCACCCAGGCTCTCAGGCATGGTTTAATGAGTTAACCAAAAGTTGGTTCTTCACTGAAGACTGCAACTTGGGGATAAGAGAAAGAAAAATCGTAGAAATGAAAGTAAATTACAAAACAATAAGCTAAAACTTCAAGGACTGTCCCATATCCATGCTACCATAGTCCTTAGAGATCCAAGAGTAAAACCCAAGAAATAAAAACATTATCATTTATATATTGCTTGAAAAATTCAAATAAATCTTTAAAGGCATTCCTCCAGATCCTAAGTTGAGCATATCTTCCTTGAATCTCCCACTTTTTTTTTACTGCTATCACAATGGTAACATCCATTCAAAAATGAACCACAGATATCTTTACCAAAATGTAAAGAAAATGTGTGTAACTCTTCTTGTACTGGGCTTTAGACATCCTAGGTCACAGAAATGAGATCTATTCCAGTCTTCTTTGGAATATAGTAATTTGTATGTCATTTGCTATTAATTAGGATACTTACATTGAACAATGAAGGCATACAAAGAAACCAATTAGAAACTAGTAATTTTGGTTAGATGGGAACAATATAGGACATAAGTAATTTGCTGGGACAGCAGAAAAATAACCAAAAAAACTACACAATTCAAATGTCATTTGGGGTTATTACATTTTGAAATAAAAACCCAACCTTTAGTCCAATTTCAGTAATGAAGAGATATAAGATTTTAACAAGTTCCGCTCTTCATTCATAAAAATACTGCTCATCCTAATTCTGATAATGATGAGTCCTCAAAACAAAGCCATAGAAAAGAAAATATTTGAAGCACAATGACTAGTCATGTTTAATTAAAGCTTAGAGGTGAATCTTATAATAATAGAGAAGTAAATCAAAAAGGCAAGTTGAGGTCACATTGTATATTTGACTTGGGATGTCTAAAGGGAAGAACAAAGCTATATTCCTACCAAGCGAATGCTCCCCCTCTAAAAATGGCAACCACCTAAAACACAGAATATCATGACAGTAAAGTAGTAAAACATCATCATATTCATCTACATAAGGCCAGGTGTGGTGATGCATGCCTCTCATCCTAGCATTCAGGAGGCTGAGGCAGGAGGATCACTGTGAGCTTGGAGCCAGCCTAGGCTACATAGTTCAAGCATGAACTACAGAGTGAGACCCTATCTAAAAAAAAATCTACTCAGCACTGTTGTTACCTTTTGAAAACTGCTTGTTCCTACTCCATGTAATTCCTACCAACTTTGACTTACGGAGCCTCACCTATCGCTGGCTGTAAGAGCGGACACCAAATCTGTGCTACAATCATTTAATAATCCCTAAGCCTCATGGAGCATGTTACCTAGTCAGACCACTGAATTTCTTCCGAAAGAATATTACAGAGAAAGACCACTTCCTACAAATATTTTAACTGAGAAATAAGAAATCAATGTTTTCATTAAACTATCACCATGAAGAACGTGAAGGGAAGCAGAGTCTAGAGATGGTGGCCGGGGGAAAACCCTGACACTGTCTTTTTTATACCCTTCAGAGCTACTTTTGAACCTCTCAGTTTTGTAGGCTAATAGCTCTCCTTTTGTTTGCCTTAATTCGGTCTCAGTTGTTTTTGCCTTTGGGGATTTCAAAAATCACTGGGCAATAATAAATAAATGCCTATTTTACAAATAGTCCAAAAAGAAAAGCTTATTTTTGAATCGATGGGAGTCTCAGTCTGGGGGCAAGTCATTTCTAGGGCTGAACTATGGGGTATGTTAGGACATTCCGGGACGACCTCATTCCTTTTTGTATGGTTTGAAGAGTCTACTCAAATTATAAGTAAATAAGAGAGAGAAGAGGAAGAAAGAAGGAAGAAACAAGTGAGGGGGGAAAGAAAGAAAAATAAACACTGACTTGAAATCAAGTCTGAAGCCAAATTACACACAGGAGCTGTCATGGTGCCTTTTGTCTGCATCTGATATTCTACAGAAATTAACTCTTAGAGGGAAAGAATGTGCCACCAAATTTGTTTATATGTTTATCAACATATGTTTCCATGTCCAAAGGCTGATACCTCAACTAGAATCAACGCAGACTCAAAATTTGGCCCCTTGTTCACAAATTAAATCTCACCAAAAAGGGTCTTCATGTCAACTTCAGAACATTATCTTTCACCTCATCCAAAAACCACCCACAACCCTGTTCTCTCCCACCCTCCTGAGATTGTCCTTGTATCAGTTATGGTTCAAATTAATTTCCCTTTCTAGTTTTCTCCCAGTTCCCTGCAAGTCCAGTAAACATCGAGATTCCTCAGTTGAAAAATACTTCAGCAAGACAGTGTGGCTCCCTCGAGCCCTGATAACCTTTGTCATTGCAAAAATAATGGAACGGTGTCCTTCTTGGGCCACTTCCATCAATTTCTATTAAATTTATCCTCTAAAGCTGTCAGGCTGCTCATTTCTCCTTCCTCTTACGAGAGTGCCACTGGATTGGGGGCAGCAGGGAAGAGGCAGAAAGTATGGGGCAGACAGGCGTGAAAGCACCTGCAGGTACAGGCTGACTCAGGGAGGGGGGAGGACCGAGTCCTTCATGACCTGTGTGCAACAACCACAATCACAGACACTTCACTTAATCTCACCAAGGCTATTAGGAGCTACATTTCCAGGTTGCATCTAGCTGCTCAGGAAGATAACTGCCTTGCGGACTTCAATATACCTTCAGAGAATTAGATTTTTCTAAGTCAAAGATTGAATTCCTCTTCCCCACCCCCTTCACTGTAATGGGGGCCTCATGCATGCAATTTTATTTTCCTTGTGCACTGAGCAGATGATATCCTGCTAAGTCTGCCAGAAGCAGGAAAGACTGAAATACTAAGATCTGTGATGTTGCTCGCTAGCCAGCTTGCTTTGCTTACCTATTTCTTTGAAAGAAACTGCCAGAAAAAGCCCTAACCAGAAATACTATAAAATGAAGAACTCTTTAGCTTGCAAGAGCTAGCCCAAGTCAGCAAAGGGTAGATTTTAGTTTAAACCCTAATAATTTACCTTGATGCATTTCAGCTGATTCTAATTGCAACAGCGAGTAAGGGCAGAGAATGGGGGAAGATTTGTTGCTAAGCTCTTAAGCAATCAAATGTCATCTCAAGGTTAGAGAAATAACATACAAATCAAGCTTTGCACTCCAGCATCTGAAGAGACAGTATGTTCTTCACAAAATTTCAGTCAATTTTCCAATCCCAGCCTGCTTCACCTTCCTGTGCTTTCTTAACATTATTGCCACGTCCACTAAATCATTTGTGACTTCGTATTACAATTACCTCTTTGAATATCTTTCTCCTCTCCACTCTACTTGGAGTTCCTTAAGAGCAAAATCTGTGTTTTTTGTTATTATCGCCAACTCCTGAATAATGTCTACTATGGCTGATGTGCCACACACTTGGGTTGAATAAATGAGACCTAAATCAATTTCTCATATATTGCTTCCTGAAAGACTATCAATTTGTTACCAAAGATGCCCCCAACTTAATGAAATGCTTGGACACATGTGCCTCTGTGTGTCTGTGCACCCACACACCCATACAGATGCTGTTATGAGCCATGAATGTACATATGACAAAGAAGGAAGTCTCTTAAATGTATTTTTACTTACAAAATACTGTAGTAAAATGGTAAATGATATTTGACATTCAGATCATTGACAGCTCAGAAGTTTAAAAAATGTACAAAATCCCCAAACATCTCTTTAGACAAGGAATATCTGTCCCTCACCTCCCCAGGGAGCTACATATAGAGGAAACATAGGTAGTGTCTGTCCTTGAAGGTCTGAGGTTGGCTAGAACTAGAATGCTGTGTGCTGCTGAGGTTGTTCCCTAGATTCAAGAACATCACAGACCAGGGTAAAAGATGCAGGCCAAGGAGGAGACCACAAGCCAAGTCAAGCTGTATATCACTCAGCCCCCCAAAGGCCACCACAGAATACAACTTGTTTACACTTTGACAGCTTACATTCCCTTTTGTAAGCCTCTCAAACAAAACGAACCTAAAAATAGGTAACCAGTCAGTATATAGACTAGGAAATAAGAGCCAGAGAGGGTTCAGCCATTGCCTTCTTATACCAAGTCCACCCAAGGTAGCTGATGCCCAGGGGTCTGCATGGGCTCCTTCCACCTAACCCTGTCCAAGCCAAAACTTCTCAAAAGCCACTGATCTTCCATACTCTTATTATGACCTCTTGCTTGGTTTGGCCTCCGGTTTTCTTCTTCCTCCATCCCTCTTAGACTCTGAACATTCACAACCACATTTTTTCCTCTCCAAAGATTGGTTCATGCTCTATCACTGACATTAATGTGCAGAAGTTGAAAATATAAAATCTTAACCTAAATCCTGATGCTTTGACTCTAAAATTCCCAGGAGATAGAGAGGAATAAGAGTTAATGGGGCTTTCTCAGAATTGCTGAAATAGGAGCTCAGAGTTTCCAAGAAAGTGCTGACCTTAGTCTTCTAGGAAGATTGCAATAGGACAAAAGTAAAAACTGGAATTTACTAAAACTGTGGGGCATTTGCAATAACATAGGTCACAGTTCTAGAAAAACTGAATGTGGAATGTGGTGGGAGAGAACAAAGCCTCACCAGGAAGCGATACCTGCCTGGAAACCATGTCATTTTCATTGTTTTGTTGGGTTGGGTTTTGTTCTCTTTTGTTTTGTTTGATTATGTTAAATCTGATGGCACAAGCAGCTATTTACAAGATAGCAAGACATATTATGGTAGCCATTTTGGATTTACTATTGGCCTGTTTTGAAGTCCTTTATTGCATTCATTGTTTTATTTTTATTTTTTTACTCTATTCTGTTCTGCTTGATTTTTACTATGTCTGAAGGTATCTGCAGCTATTTTGAAGATATCAAAAGGCATTATGGTAACTACTGTTGATTTCATAATGTTTTGAAGTCCCATATCACTTTCACTGGTCTGATTTGATTGGTTTTATTCTGTTTTATTATCCTTGGTTTCATCCATTTTAAAATAAATAAATATATGTAAATCTTTGGGAAACGGTACATCAGAACTTTGAACTACATAATCAATATAGAGTATCATTGATGTTCATACTCTGGAATGTCCTAACTATGGCCTCATGTCCAGGATCTGATATATGGCAACTGACGTGACCTATTTCCATCTCAGACCCCTCTTCTATAAAGTGGAGATTATGATCATCATAAGCTCACAGCACTGTCGAGCAGTATAAAAAAAAATGAATGCAAAATACCTAGCATACTTTGGGGATAAGAAAAATACAGCATACATATTAACCACTATTATTTCAACAGAGGGAAGCAAAATCTGAACTGAAGGCACGCATCCACTAAAAGGCAAGAGTAAACTGGAAGTGAAAATTTGTGATGATATTTCATTTTAAAACAACATAAAGTAACTGTAAGGTTCAGTGGAGGAGAGAAAAGACAAAAATCAACACATATTATGAATATTTTAGGTAATGTTTGGACTTTGAATAACTATACTTCATTATTATAGAAACATAGGCAATGCTTCTCAAGTTCAGTGTATATAGATTATCTGAGGACATTATCTGGATAAAGGTCTGATTCATTAGGTATGGTGTGGGGTCTGAGGTTCTGCATCTTTACCAAGCATGTGGTGATGGTACTGGTTCCCAGACAACATTTGGAGCAGTAATCAGTTGGGTAAAATTAGAATGCAAGCTAGATTTACGTGTGTGTGTGTTTAATATAATCCTAACATATTGGAATACATACCATTTATTACAGGGATATATACATGTATTTTGTACATTTACATTCATTAGTGTTATGGTTTATGTCTGGATGTCCCCCCAAAGCCTCATGTGGTCAAGGGAAGTGGGCTTTTAAGAGGGTGCTCTCTTATGTAGGTTTGTGATTGGTTCAACATCTATTGCTGGGATTAGTGATATGAATGCTATATACACCCTAGAGTGTGTAGCCTGCACACTATATAAGGGAAGAAAAGAGGTTTGTTCCTCTCTTTTTGGCTCTTACTGCTTCTGGCACTTTCTACCATCCTGAACTGTTGCCTCGCTTCCATGTACCACCCTGCCTTGGAGCCAGTGAATTAATGACTGAAACCTCTACAAACTGTTAGCTAAGTAAACCTTTCCTCCCTTAATTTTGGGCATCAAATATTTTGTACCACCAATGAGAGAAAAGTAACTAAGACAGTTACCAACAAACTATAGCTGGGATTTCTGGTTCTATCACTAGCTTAGTGGCATGCTTAGTTCTAGTTTCCTTCCAGCACTATCTTCCTGTTTGAAATTTTTTTCCATTTGGATGGAGAATTTTACTTACATTTGCATGGAATTTAGAAGACAAACAGAGTTATTTTTGGTCATCATCAATTTTGTTCACTTTCCACTCAGGAACATTCATAGAGACCACTGCTTTGGAGTCATTTGAAATGTATAAAATGTAACAATTTTTTCTCATAACTAAAATATGAATGTCAATGAAGAGACACTGTTATTACTTAGAAAACCACCATTATATTTTCATTTAAAAGAATTCAGTTCCACTGAATGTCATAAACAAAGGCAAAGGCATTCAGCTTTGCATCTTCAATAATCCAAGGAAATGTGCGGTGGAGAAAAAGGTGGGAAATACGGGTAGAGCTTTTGAAGGTACTATGGAGTGAAATGTCACCTTGGCAAATATTCCAGTTCTGAGCATCTCACAAGTCAATGTGAACACTTGGTCATGGCTGTTCCTGCAACACAAGCTATGCAAATCGTTGGCATTTTCTTAGAAGTTTTGTCAAGTTTGCATTATTTATGCGCTGAGCAACTTCATAGCTAGGCAGTCTTTCACCTTGTCATTTTTTTTCTTTTTGCATTTCCAGAGGTAATCCAGTCTGTGTAGCAACTTTTCTGCACTGTACAACATAATACTGAAGCCATTCAAAATACTCTTTGATAGAAAGAATCCATAACTAAGCAAAGGGATTTTGTTAATAATGAGGAATCAAGTCTATTCTTAAATCTATTCACCATCCTATTTCCTTTCTTTACTAAAAAATCATTTTTCATTTTCAGATGCTGTGCAAAAGAATTTAAAGGCATCTACAAAAATGTTTTTAAATGATTTGAATATTTTGACTAGGTTTTTTTTTGTCATTGTTTTGTAGCCAGAATCAAAAGACATTCAAAACACGTGAACTGACTTCAACCAAACTGTTTGTGCAGTCTTTACCCTTAATTCCAAAATACTCCCTTTTCACGTAGTGCTGGTCTGAGCAAGGCATTGAATGACCTGTAAGATGCATAGTCCTGGGTAATGTATAGTGATGGTATATGTATCCATTTCAGAGGTTGCACGAAGGATCAACATTTTCATCATTACATTAAGTGTAATAAGTACTGTATATAAGAAAAGGATTGATTTTTTCCATGGCATTAATAGTAGATATTTATTCCAAATACTAGATGAGTTCTTTAAGCATGTTGAGCTATACCCATGCTCAAACTTTGAGTCATTAAAAATCCTAATGATAAATGGGACTAAATGAAATGTGTGGCTAAATTAAGCACATCTCTACGTGTGCACATAATTACACAGAATAGGTATGTATAATTTGCCTTTACCAGTATTTCCAACTATACCTGAAATTCCCAGGTGTTCTCAGACAAGGATAGCTTTGTGATGTCATCCCATTAATGGAGCCCTGTTACCATGGGGACATCAGGGATCCTTCTCAGAATAACATTTAGTTTTGACAACTAAAGCTGGAGAATTTCAATTAAGCCACAAACAGTTCTAGCACCTACAAATTTGCAAGTTATCAAATCCTGAAGTACTGCTATTTGGCCCAAGAAGGTGGTGACCTCCATCCATATTTCCAAGAACTATAGATATGCAAGTAACTATATATTCAATTATTTGTCTTCCTATAACCTGTAATGTGGAAAGTCCTCTCCATTCCTGAACACTGAGTATAATCCATTAACTGACTCATTGCTTTTATCAGTATATATGAGCTTCTAAGTATTTCTAGAATCTATCATAGAGCATGGCATCTATACTATCTAGGTCTGTACATATAATTCTTATGCTGAGTGACCTGGACATACCAAAGGTAATTATTGTTTGTTAAAATATGGAAACATAAGGACATAATATAAAGAGCAAAAGGAATTGGAGAGCCAGATGGTTATACAGAAGGGATCATGGAAATCAAAGTGAGTGTCTATGGTAAGACTTCAAAAGCAAATGTGTGGTCCATCATCAAACAAAGCAACTTAATCTCCCTCCCTTTGGCCATAATAATGAGCACTGACATGTATGATGGTCTCAGATTAAGGGTATATTAAATATTCAACAGGCATGTGGCCTACAGTCTCCTATAAAGGTGAGACAGGTAGTAAACACAGGTTAAATAACTAATAGAATCACAGTGGAGCGAGCAGAGAAACAAATGTAGAGAGTAGAGCAAAAGGAAACAATGACAGGAAGAACTTCCTGGTTACTTCTAATATGCGATGTTTTCCAGAGAAGTCAGGAAAATGCACAAAGTCAAACATCTCTCAGTGCCTAAAAAAACCTGCCTAATAGGATACAATAAAATGAGTTTAGTTGGCTGAGGTCATTATGGAATTCTTATTACCTGTGGGCCTCACTTAACATTTGTTATGTACCAATTTCTGCTAGCAAAGTTCTGCTGCATATGTTGTGGTAAGACTGTAATTTGGACATTTCCAAGAATCCCTGGGACAAAGGAAGCCAGAGTTATGTTGAAGAAGAAGAGAATTTTTCTAGTCCCTTCTCTGCCTGCTATCCAAAACTATAGTGCTTTCAGCAAGATAAAATGGTTCAAAGCAAATGCCACCAGAGCCCAAGCCCTGCAATGCAGTCAGCAAACTTCAGCATGTCAACTGTTTATTCCTAGTCTACTTCGAAAACATCTTAACTGGATTTATCTCTTGCTTGCCCTTTGCCCATGAGTCATTATAGTATAAAGGCTAAAACTTTGTCTTCTCCAAATAAAGAAGCTAGCTACAATAGTGGTTCTTCCCAGCTGAGTATTTCAATGTCTGAGTGACTTTGATTTCTAATTTCCACAAGCCTCGGTTTCTTCACCTGAAAACTGAGCTAATAAAAATAACTAATTTATACTGAATGCTACCTCTGGGCCAGACACTAATACTTTTAAACATTAACTCATTTAACCTCTCCACACTCCATGAGGAAAATACAATTATTACTCCCATTTTGCAGATAAAACAATTTAATAAACATAGAGATTGACAGGGTCATACAAGTAATAAGTGATTGTCCTAGGCATTGAATTCAGGAAATCGGGATTTAAAATCCATAAAATAACACCTAGGAGTTAAAATTCCTAAAATAACACCACTTCCCTCATTAGGAAGCTTATTGGAGCTAATGATATATGTTATGCTGCTTTTATTCTATACCAAAATGGCCACGAAGAGCATCCATCTGTAGAATGGGTACACATATCTGAATCCCAGTCAGGGCTTGCTCACCAACTGGTGAAACCTGCCTTACAGCTGCATCTACCTGGGAGAAAAAAAATCACATTTTCTAATTTGTACAAAAACATACCATACAATTGGAAGAGAACCTGCCCCCACCCACATGTGCATGCAGTTAGATTTTGTTCACCCATCTTCCCATTTATTATAGCAAGCACTCCATTATACAACAATTTAATGAGCACCTTCGTGTGCCACAGTCAAAGTTCCCCATTCTTCCTGAAAAATGTGAAATCATTAGCACTCTGATTCCAGGGCATCATTTCAAGCAAAATACAGAATAATGATGCCTGTGCCTGTGGCTTAAGGGGGTGAGAACCATTCACAGCGTTAAGTACTGTCAAGTCATCAGAAGTGTGTTTTTAAATGTATAAACTACATTAAATGTATAAGGAACATTTAGAATGTGAACCGTGACATTCGATGCCTCTATCACATATTTTGATTTTAAGGTAGCTGCTCAGTGTAGAGTCAGAACACCTGAAATCAAGGATTTCGCTTTCCAGACTGACTCCTTTTTTGACCTTGAATGCAAGTCACTTGCGTTCTCAGGGCATTGCCTTTCCTCTGAGTAGCATGAACAGTGAAATAAAAACTGGTCTCTGACTCCACTGGGATATTGTGAAAATAAATGAGATGTAGGTCTATAGTTACTTTAAGCTCTTAGGAATGAAAGAGCTTACAAGTGAGAAAGATTGATTCCACCCTTGGTAAGTTTTGAAGAATACGGCCTCACTGATTATTTTCCTGATCTGTAACTTTGCCTCTTCTGTATTCACAGAGTCTGTTGTAACGCTGACGGTTGACTCAGTGAAATTAACAGGAAGCTGCCATGTCCTCAGGCAACAGTGAAGAATGTTCACAGCCTGTGTGGGGCAAATTATCTGCCACCTGTTGGGCATCACACACTACATGTTCCTACAGTGGCTGTGAAGAAATATCTCTAATGAAACAAAGGAAGTGTTACATTGCATCACAGAGGAAGCTGCTAGGAGGGAGTCCCCAGCTAGAATATTGATCTCACAGAGTCTAATAGTACAGAGGTTGAAAACTTCCAGCTCTTTCTTTTAGGAAGAACTAACACCACATTTTGCCTGTGTTAGACACTCTCACCTAATGCCAAGGCAGTTCTGAAAGAGAATTACAAATAACCAGCGGTAGCTCTCCCCTGCCTCGGGATGCAGAGATCTGTGACAAGTGATACAGATGAGTACTGTATAACCTGTCACTTTATCTTCCTTAAGAGGGCAGCAAAATCCACAGGGCTCACATACACTCTTCTGTGCCTTGGATCTCATTCCGAGATTCAAGAGAGAAGTTGACAGCCACAGATTAAAAGAAAACATTAGAACAAAGAGATACTTGCAATGGGTATCTCTGACTAAAGATGTATCTTAGCAAGAACTAACTAGAAAGACGCATTGGCATGCTGACATGTTTTGCTAAGCTGAGGGATAGCGTTAACAACTTTGTCCTAGTCTCCTTGGGTCCCTCATTTACTTACAGACTTTTATTTTCCTCATTTACTCATTCTCTAAATATTCAGTGAGCATTGTAATGCAAATCATTGGCAAGGTCCCCAAATCTCTTCTCCTCTCCTTCCTAAGCAAGTCACTGTGAAACTACTGCCTAAATGTTTAGCTGATCATAAAGGCTGAGGTGGTAACCTAAGTCTGTGCTATGAGAAACTAAATAAAAATGACAGGGACAATTTGAGCATCACTTATATTAAACAGAATCCTTGACTGCATTTCTGTTCTCTACTTAGTTAAAATGGCAGAGGTGAGCTTAGCTACCCACTATGGACTGTAATGTGAGAGAAAACTAAGCATCTGTGTGTTTGAGGTTTTTTGATATGTCAGTTTAGCCTGCAGTTTTACAAATGTAAGTGCTTTCTGGGTACTGGATGGTATGTAATAAGCAGAGGATTCAGTTCAGCAAATACACTTGGTGTGTGCCCCTATGGGAAGTGTAATCTAACACATACTCCAGACTTCACTCTAGGAATCAAAGTCCTTAGGACAAGTACCTGCTACACTCTTTACGATCAAAACAAAACAGAACAGGAAGCAAGACTATAATTAAGAAAAGATCTGGACTTCAGTGCTACATCAACGAATTGTAAGCTCTTGCTCTATATTTTATTAACCAGACTTTGTACAGATTGTTTAACTTCTAAAAATCTAATTTCATTCTTGTGAATCAGGGATGTAGAAATAATAATACATGCCTGTTAGAGTCATGGTTAAGATCAAAAGGATTAGGCATGTAAACAGTTTGAACTGGTGCTTGAGTTTACCGAATGTGTTTGCCAAAGTTCAATCTTCCACTGCTGTTATGACCTCTAAAATCCACAGAAAAAGAGTGCATCAGCATCATTGTCTTATTCAAGTCATATTATTTGAGACTGGTATTATCATTCTCATTTTGTAGATGAGAAAACTGAATCTCAGAAGGAATATTCCTAGTAAATGACTGAACCAGTATTTGTTCACAGATGTTTGATTCTAAATCGCATACTATTATACCAGATGTTTCAGAATCAGGGTCAACAACCACTGTTCAGCTATGAGTCCAGCAAGAACAATTCTTCAAAGTCATATCACAAATATCAGTTTCTTCCTACCACATACCATGGAGATAAAATCTTTACAAGAGAAATATCCTGGTGTGGATTTTGTATCTGTGCTGTAATCCAACTAATACTGTTTTATAATTCTGCTTGTTCAACTAGTATGCTACACTAAAATGTAAATGTTTGAAATAGCAAGTTTTTCTGTCCCAGGATGTCGTATGATGTATCATATATACTTAGAACTCTTGAATAATTATCCTAAAAAATTAATAAATGAATGGGCATTAAAAACTGGAGTATAAAGAAAACTGAGGTGCTTTCCTTGATGTAAAGGAAATATAGGCATTAAGTTTTGAAAATAAATTAATGGCAATAAAATATTTAATAAAAGATCATCAAGCATGAGAAATTAATACACAGTAGCCCCATGATCAAAATTAAGTATTTTCCAAAAGTTATATATATGCCAATTGCTTTGATCTCAGAGGCATAATGAAATGTTATACATCATTTGTAAGCATCCAGTCCACAAAAGCTATTTTCAACCTCAGTGCAAATTGAAATATTGTACAGTTGTATTAGAAAAATTGCAGGAAACAATATGGTTGAAACATCAAAAAGAAAACAAAACAAAAAAATCTTAATTTTGTTTTTTGGTGAAAGTAGATTTAGAAAAAGAGAAGCAAAGTTTGACATTTAAAGACCCTAAATGCATTTTCTGCACATTTTCAGTGAGTTTAGAGGTTGAAGTCACCAACCAGTTCTTTATTCTCCCTAATTCCACATCAAAGCTTCCAGCTTTCACTCCTTTTGCTATGAAAATATTACCAGAAATACTCTGTACAGAATAGTCTGATTAGCCCCTTTTTTCTCACAAATGGAATAAGGAGAGTGAAGCAAATCTTTCAAAGATAACTGGAAAAGAATTGAAAACAAACAAAAAGCATGAGTTGCATAAAGAAGGTTAAAGAGGAAGAAAATAAACTTCCCAGAAAGACAGTACCTGATGCAAATTTTACTGACCTATAGTCAGTGAAATGTTAAGATAATAAGGCAGTAAGGCAAAATCACATAAGACTTTTTAAAAGAAAAGGGGAAAATTAACAGGAAGGGTAAGGACTCAAAGCATTCATCCTTGCTGACTGACAAATAATTTCATCAGCCAAAGATATTTAGGTCATTATGAAAAACAAACAAGAGGAACAGATATTTTTTTCAGGGAAGAAAGGAGGCAGATAGGCGTCCCACTTACAAAAATAGGTTAATTGCAATTTGATAGACTGTTAAATTCAAAGAAGCTAAACTGATGCATTCTATGTATGTGGAGATAAAGCACAAAGTCATAATGTAAGACAGGTATTCAAATTTTCTGGAATTATAAGGATAAGCTCCCAATGTGATACAAATGCAAAAGTTATTGTAGCAAACTAAGAAATCAACGTGAAAAATGCAAAAGGAAACCACACTAAATCTCTTATCAAAAAATTTCATCACTATTTAAATGTATGAAATTAATAATAGAATTCCAGAATAATAATCATTTAAGATGTCTAGATGTGCTTGATAGATTAAAAGCAATGCTTTCTGGTCAAATGAGTAAAAATTGAGAAATTTTCCTGTATTTTGGGTAATGCACCGATACACACACACACACACACACACACACACACACACATCCCCTTTGTCTCTCTCTTCTCCCTGTAAAAATCAGCAGCAGCACCAAGGACAGCAACTTTCAGTTTCATATAAGTGTCTACAAACCAAAAGAAAAGATGTGTTAATTACACTCATCTCAGGAGCTTACGTACCCTCCATATACAAGTCCTTGGAGTTCATCAAGAAGTTAGTTGCAAGAACCTGACTTACAATGCTACTTTTTCTTTTTCCTATTCAGAATATGATTAATTATATTGATTAAAACAGTTGTTTGCTAAGTTCTTAGAGTAAATAACTGATGAATCTGAGGATCATGGATTACATGAACTATAGAGATTTTTTTCAGCATTGAATCTAACCTACTCTTTGTAAATTTGTGAAAAATGAGGACAGACGGTCACACTGATTTCACCTAAATACACACACACACACATGTGCGTGCGCACACACACACACACACACACACACACAGAGTTTAATGGAACTTGAGTGTGCATATTATTCACATGAAAATGATTTTCTGATCCTACATTTTTTAATTGGAGTTTTTTTCTGGTTCACATTACTCAAATACTTGGAATTTTTATTCATCCATGTGCCAGTTTTTATTTGTAACATGAAAAACCAAGATGAGAAAACTAAGTCTTGACTCTAATATGTCACCATTTCTTAACAGTAATTTGACAATGTTTCTGTAATTTTATGAAAACATAACCAATAACTCCATACTCCATCTGCTGCATGCTTTTTCAAAGATGTATTGGAAATTTATCCTTAATTTTTTGTCATGAAGAGGAACATATAGTATTACCTTACTTATGTCTAGATACAAATTAAGGAGAAATGCATCTAAAAAGTCAATGCTTTCATGTCAATTTAAGGATCACTTCTTCAGGGAAGCCTACCACTTGCAATCCAGGCTGTGTGTACATGCTCCTTACTCTTAAAGGGTCCAGTGCCTACCTAAAATAATGCATCTATCACACGGAATCAAAATTATCTTTCTCTAAACTGGACAAGGAAGCTGTGTATCATAGTAGTCCAAACTACTTGGAAGGCTGAGGCAAGAGTTCAAGGCTCTCCCAGACAACACTTGTAAGACTCCATAACTAAAACATATTTTTTCGTTACAGATGTCTTCTATGAACAACTCATTCATTCTGTATGTGCTCAAAATATGCTTGAAAAGAAGAGTACCATGCACTGAAGACATCACTATGACTAAAACTCCAGCATCCCAGCCACAGGCTCCTTGCACTCTCCTGGATGGAGGCACTTCTCTGTGCCCCCAGCACATCCATGGTGCAGCATGTCTCTCTGGCCTTCTGAGCCATTGTGAGCTTCCACCTCGACTACACTCATTGTCACTACAGCCTGCCCTAGAGAGACTGTGAATGCCCTAGTTCATTTGTAACACCTTACCTGAGTTCCTAACTAAGGAGAAAGGGTATCATAAGGAATTGCTCACTGCGAGCCTAGAGGATTTCAGTTGCAAACATTGGCATTGGATCTGGAAGATGGGTCCTCCACTGCAGATAATGGCACTATGCTCAGTGCAGACCCTAGTACCAAGATGATGGTGCCGAAAGGGCCAAGAGAAAGGAGGAGTAGAAGTGCTTGTGTCCTATGTAGCCCGCCTTGTCACTCAGAAAACTATTATTTTTGTGAAAATTATTTTGACCTGCCAGGGCAATGTATTCTTTAACAAACAACAGTAGTCACAAAATATTTTATTTGGGAGGGAGATAATAGTTGGTACACAACACAATTTTAAAAGGTCGTCTTTTAAGGCAAACCATGAACTATATTTTCCAGAAAAAAAAGAGATCCAAGCAAATATTTATACAAGTGTCCTGAATCTATTAAGAAAGTGACTTTCACAGCTAAAGAATGCTGGGAAAATTCTTCTGGTAATTATCAGTTCTCATAGAGATTACTGTAAATTCTGCAAATATATCCCAGGGAATGATCCTGTCGACCTTTTTGACATTGTGATTACAAACACATTGAAAACTTGGTTTTTCTCTCATCTACCAAATCAGAGGCCCTTCCTTCTTGGATAAATCTGCTGGTAAGCCCAAGAGAGCATAGTTCACCTCTATAACTGGCAAGCAGAAATGAGAAGAGTTTAACTTAGTGACAGTATGTACTCAGGTACTTCCCCAGCCAGTTACTTTGGGCCCCAGGAACTGGTCTTCTTCCTCCAGAAGCTCAGAGTAAGGGAAAGCCAGAAGCCCAAGGAGCCAGAAGAGAGAAGAAGGTGAAAGACCAGAGGCAAAGCCCCTAAAAACCCTAACTAAAAGATAGCTTTTATAAAAATTCAGCTTCAGGAATGGAAAATACAGAAGCAGCTCATAGAAGCCTAAATCTTTTCTATTCCACATGCTTAATACATCACTAGGCACTAAATAGGTGCCTAGTAAACATTTGTTGAACTAACTAAACAGAAAAAGAACACACTATAGTGGGAAAGACTGAGCATCTCTGCTGTCTGCAGGAGAGTCATCCATATTCATCTCTTCTGTGTCTTATGCAGCTCTATAAAATTAAAAAAAAAATTTTGGAGCCATTTGCAAGAGGAGGTAGGGATATAAAGTAAGAAAAATGTGATCACAAACTATAATCACTTTATATTACTGTTGTTAAGAGTTAGGATTAACATGCACTTTTATACTAATTATGGTTTCTTAGATTTTATATGTGCACATAATTTATATTTCTTGGAACATGATTTGACTTACAATCTGCCCAGATTCACAAACTAGCACAATATATTAGTGCATATAATTCTACCCACCTACACTAGTACAAACATATAAGCACCCTTCTACACCCATCTTTGTACCTCACATCTAATTTTAAAAGAAAAGGCTACAATATATTGTATACAATGTATTGTTTTCTTAGGCAATCTACCCTTTTCACAATGTCTATTTCCGGTTCCATACACCTTTTTTCTCCTTCACTGTTCAGTTTGCTCAGATCAGTTCTTCATGTAGGATGCTCAGGGCTCACGATCACAGCCAAATACATCTACATAGGGCATCCCCTCCTTGTCCAATGCATTACAATTCCAAAGGACTTACAAGTGGCCCTATGGCTTCCCATAGGCTCTGCAGGTCTAATTTCCTGCTGAACCCTTCTTCTGGGCATCTTTGTTAGAACAGGTGTGGTCAGACACAGGCAGGTCCATGGAGGCCACAGTTCAGTGATGACATGGGATAAGAATCATCTGCCTGCATTAGATGAGACTGACAGTGTTTTCCAGGATGTCAGTTTGCAATTAGTGTCATCTTTTGCTCCATACCCTAAGGCAGAAGTTCACAGTGTGTAGACCCAAAGTGCTCTCAGAGATGAGCACTAATGTCAGAAAAGGAAGGGATGCCGGCTTCTTTCCCACAGTCAAGAAAGACATATCCATCAGCTGAAAACACAGTTACCATTGCCCAATGTGAGGTCAACCCATTATTCATGGACAGGGATGATAGTTTACTTTCTAACAATGAAGTCACATGTCTCTCCAGATGCTGAGCTATGATTGCTGCAGGCAATGAAAAAAAAAAAGGAAATCCCCAAATTAAGAATCACAAATTGTTCTAGGAATAAATGTGTTGATATAAACAGAAAAGCAAAATCTTTGATCAACTGGACTCTCCGAGGTCTTTTAATAACTGAGTGTTACAATTTGGTATGAAACAAATTTCCTATAAACCTTTGACTCTTTGTAGAAGGATTATTTTCATAAGATTGTGTTCACAATACCATAACATTGGCAAATATTTTTAGTTTTTGTTTCATGGACTATTGTGGGTGTTTGTTTGTTGTTTTTCCTGAATAAACAGGGCAAGCCATCACCAGACAGGTCACCTGTGTAGCACAGAGCTTTCACAAGGGCCTCTTTTTAAAATCCCTAAAATTCTGGGCACCTGTATGGCACACAAGTTGCATAGAAAAATTTAATCCAGGAGCAAAGTAAAGACATTCCCACCTGCTCTGTCTCCCTATGCAGGGCTGGTGCTTGTACCCAGAAGCCCATTTTAAGCAACAGCTCCAAGAGTCATTTTTTTATTAGGGAGTGGGTGACAGAAGCAGCCTGTGCTTTGGAACAAAGCAGTCTTGATTCTGAGATCCACTGTTCTATTCACTGCCTCATCCCTGTGGCACAAAATACTCAGGATCCACAATTTAAAGGAGTAACAGTTTATTTTGTCTTGTGGTTTTTATAGGTGTTAGTCCCTAGCTGGCTGACTCCAAGACAGGAAAGACATGGTGGAAGGGTCTCACCTATGCAAGCTGCTCACACTATGACAGCCAGGAAGCAGAGAGGAAAGGGAGGAGCCAGGGAAGGAGATCCATGGCCTCAGCTCAGTCTGGAGGAGTCTATATTTGTAACTCTAAGGAAAGGTTATTGGAATTCTAATAAGAAAATTCCAGTCTACCACTTCCAGTGCAACTCACAACAAGAATAAAAAGACAAACACACATCTGTAGCTGTGGGGAGCCAAGGGGGTCCTGAGTCCAGTTAGAACAATGGCTAACTGGACAAAGGCCATGACACAGGGCTGGACACAGGATTTATTAATTTTTGAAAAGGGAAATGGCTCGGGGTTGACTGTGAGAATGGTGGGAAGAATGTGGGTGCTGTGAGCTGGGCTAGGTAGGAGGCATAATAACACCTCTGCAATATGCAGAGAGACAGAGAGAGATGCAGACAAAACACTGGATTCTGCTAACAGGTAGGCTGCAAGGTAGGAGGGATCTGGGTAACATTTTGAGGAAGTGTCTCGTGTTTTGGCCAGTGCTCCAGCTTTGATGTCTGACCTTCACAAACTGAGATGTCATGGTTTCTTTCTCAAGCCTCAGTTTCAGTTCACAGAGCAGTGTCACTCAGCCTGGCTCATGCATGCTAGTTGGGAGCTATAAGTGGGGCACCACTGACCTGTCCACTGCTTCAAAGGCTACACATGAGCACCTGGGCTAGACTCATTTGCATTGCTTAAAGTCAATTGAGGGGATAAAGTATTACCCTACCCAGCTCAGTACGTATCAATACATGGAATTAGGGCCAGGTTTAGCCACAATGGAAACAACATAAACCCTTCGCAATCCTCCTGGCATTATCTCCAACAGCATGCAGCTGTAGCAGCCCCATGATACAATCACCTTCCAAAGCCCCGCCCCTGAACACATGAGGATTTGGGGGGCATTCCACATCTAAAACACAACACCCACCTTCCTATTATCCCTTAACCTGCTCAGATGATCTATACAAGTTACCTGAACTCTTCTTGCCTTAGTTGCTTTGTCTACAAAAAATGAAGATGAAACGAGACAAGGCATATCAAGACATCAAGCAGAGACTTTGGGATACAGAATCACTGAAGTCTTTTGTAGTTGTTGATGAGGAAGCTGAGTTTTTGAACATTTATAATAGTCCATGAAGATAGAAGCATTTGTTATCATCTGAATGCACCAGATTATAGTCTCCAAACATGGCCATAGCAATAACTGCAGTCCCATTTGCTTTCCTAGCACCTTGCCATTCTCCTTAAGAGGTGGAATCTGTTTTTTTCCCCTTAATCTGGGCAGACCTCTGTGACTTCCTGGACAAATAGTACATGATAGGAAAGACTCCACATAATTTCTAAAACCAGCTCATAAATCCAAGCAACTACTTTGAAGATACCAATATGCAATACATTAACCATTGATAATCTCCTATTATTTTGTTTTGAAAGTCTGTATCATCATTTCTATTATTTTTTCATTTAAAAAGTGCTGCTCTGTCCTGGATCTATCTAAATGCTTCCCTTGGAATCCAGCTGCTGTGTTTTAAGGAAGTTCAGGAAATATGACATTGCCACATTTACATGTTCTAGCTATTGTTCCCAGCTAAGGTCCTACCTAACAGCAAACATCAGCCACAAAGCCCATGGGTGA
Source organism: Dolichotis patagonum (assembly GCA_004027295.1). Taxonomy (NCBI): domain Eukaryota; kingdom Metazoa; phylum Chordata; class Mammalia; order Rodentia; family Caviidae; genus Dolichotis; species Dolichotis patagonum. The sequence continues at coordinate 29,591 of PVJX010017515.1, forward strand.
ACTATCATTCAGATGATTCCAGGCCCACCCCACCCCTGGCTTCATGCTGCCTTAGCTAGTTCTAACTAGAGTAAGAATGACTGTCCACACAGATTCCAGCCCAAATTACAGACAGTTTGGGAGCAAAATACATGCTGCCATTACTTTAAGTCACAAATTTTGGAACGGGTTCACCATGCAATTGGAGCTAGAACACTTAATCTCAGTAAATTAAATGTACTTCTACTAAGGTTAGTGTTGAAAAGAATTTTCAAATAAGATTTTTGAAATAAGAAGATGAAAAGGGGTCCTAAAGTTCTTCCCAATCTATTTTTCTGGATCAGAAAGAAAGAAAGAAAGAAAGAAAGAAAGAAAGAAAGAAAGAAAGAAAGAAGAAAAAAGAAGAAAGAGTGAGAGAGAAAGAAAGAGAAAGAAAGAAAGAAAGAAAGAAAGAAAGAAAGAAAGAAAGAAAGAAAGAAAGAAAGAAAAGAAAGAAAACACCTTGCACATGCTCCTGTAAGTAGTTTAGAACCTTAGAACCAAACCCAGTCCATTGCTGCCCTTTCCACAACATGGCTGTGGATACCGCATGAGTCTGTGAGGTTCAGGAGCAAGGGGTCATCTAAATGCCACTCTTCTTCACTTCAACAGTTAACATTTCTCTGCTCTTTTCTACTTATTTATTTCTTCCTGCCTCACAGAGAGCCCCATCTGAACTTGACTGATTTACTGTATAAGGTTAGAGGCTGGATGGGTCCAGCAGGCTCAACTGAGCTAACAAAAATTTTTAAATGTATCAAACCATGAAATCAACCAATGTGACTCCAAAACGGAGAGAGAGGCTGGCAAATACGCTGAACGTGCAGTCGCTCTTGGGAGGATAAATGCCTGCGTGCTGCATAATATGGATCAGATGGTTTGGCAGGAGCCAGCATTTGGCAGGCAGAGAGTTCCACATGATGGTTTTATCTTGTTAGAAGTTAATCTATTATGATAGACTTACATACACATATAGCATATCAATTAAAAAATGTTATGGCAAATAATTGATTGCAGACTCCTTAGTCTTAGAAGTGGCAGTAACACAGAGTGTTGACACGAATATCTGTCTTTCTTCATTGCTGCTAGACATGTAAACCCTTTAAATTTGCCAACGAAAACTTTTCAAATGCTATTTTTAAAGCCTCTTTTTAAATGAAAATCAGGCCATGACAAAATCTTGACTGCCTTAGCCCGAGCATTCTCCAGGATGCACATGTGCGTGTGACACATGAAAAAGCCTAAAACATTGCGGGTAACAGTAAAGGAGAAATCTGGAATGACAAGGAGAAAAGAAAAGAGATCGAAAAAAGATTAAAGAAATAAGCTGGCTGCATTCATCATAACTGTGGTTCAAGCCTGCCTCCTATCCCAAAAGATACTTCTCAAGTCAAGAAGAGGTTTGTGGGTTCTATTAATCAGAAGGTTAACCATCTTTTCCCGGAGCTATAACTCATCTCTCACAGGTATTCAAAAATCTTCTCTCCCTATTGTTCTTAAATGTTTGATATTAATGTTTAAATCAGGGGTCAGAAAGCCATAACTCTCACTTTCTACCTGTTTTATAAGTAAATTTTTCTTGGACCACAGTCAGATCCAACTGTTTACCTTCATCTATGGATTCTGTAGTGCTGGAAAGGAAAAGTCACCACAGAAACCTTAAGACCACAAAGTAGAAAATATTTGCTTTCTGGCCCTTAGAAAAATTTTGCATACCCCTGGCTTAAGCACTGCCAAGTACCACAAGTTCTTACTTCTGGATGCTTTATGGAAATTTTTGTTTTCACTGTGGTTCTCTTTTTCTGCCAGTTTGGAGGAGTAGAGAGCACTGGTTTTTTTTTTTCAAACACAACAAATAGGACCGCTAGTATTATTTCAACAAAGCTGAGAATTTTCTTTGTGGAGAGTTTCCAGACCCACTATGGAATCTATAGAACTGAAAACACAAGTAAGAGTTTTCATAATTTTACTTCCTTCATTTTGAAGCATTTGCTGTATTTTATAAAGACTTTGTTAAACAAAAAGTAAACAGAATGATCCTTGGGAACTTGACTATCTTTTTTTTTAAAGCAAAGCAAAAAAAAATATAGAAATGATACAGAATTTTTTTTAAAGTAGTACAAAATCAACACTAGTTCATATAATACATACTGTTATCTTAGAAGTAGTTGCTCAGGTTACAAGATTTATGCCTGAAAAAAATTATCAAACAGACAATGAAAGCACAAACTTCTTTTGATGAACTAACAGAGATTAGTAGTATAGTTATCTATCATACACACACACACACACACACACACAGTATATATAATCTTTTCCCTTCTTGTTTTTCTCCTTTCTCCTATCCCATTTGTTCTTTCCTTTTGAGCACTTTCTTTGTCTTTCATTATCACAATATCTATTGTACATTTTAGCTCTAATTACTCTTTCAGTTTTTTATACAATGGAATATTACTTAGCTATAAAGAAGGATAATGTTGAGGCTTTTATAGGTAAATGGAGGCAACTTGATACCATCCTCAAAAATATAATAAATCAAACTCACATTTGTAAATGTCTTATTGTCTCTCCAGTGGAGGAAAAAAACCAAAAAAACTTGACTATCTTAAGCCAGTAACTACAGACAAAAAACTACTGCTTCTCCTTGAGCAAATTCTACTTCAGTAACTGTTATGGTTGGTACATTGTGTCAATTTGAGAAGTTTAGAAACTTTAAGTCATTCAGCAGCTCTCCATTCTGGAGTGTAAAGGATATGCAATTACTTCTCTAGGATACTGTCCACTGTGTAAATTTGAGAAGGACAGAAGTTTAAGTCATCCAGCAGGGGGCCAGGGCCCTTACTCTGTAACATCCTCAGCCTGTGCAAGAGGAGGGCACCAAGATGGTGTGAGTGCTACACCCACCCAAGAGGCATAGCCTGCTTATAATATAAGGGAGGAAAAGAGTCGTGCTCCCTCCTCCCTTTTGCCCTTTTCCTCTTGTTGCTTTTGGTATTGCCCACAGCCACCATGAACAGTTGACCCTGCCTTGGAGCCAGCTGAGTATGGAAGGAAACCTCCACAAACTGTAAGCTAAATAGACCTTTCCTTCTTTCATTTTAGATGTCAAGTATTTTGTCTCATCAAGGGAAGAAAAGTAACCAAGACAGTAACAAAGACAGACTTCTTTCTCATTTAACCCCAAACTACTGATTTTCTTGTTCCAGAAAGAAAAAGATGAGAAAAGATGAAATGCATGGCTCCAATGTGGTTTGATACTAGATCTTCTTATAAACATCTTAGGGAAAAACTTAAAGTGGGGAAATTAGGAGGAAAGAGAAAACAGTTCAAGTAAGAAGCACAGTAGAAGAGCTATACATCACTTTTATTGTTCTTACCTGGGTCCTTCTAAAGAGTTGAATTAAATGGTTATCTAAGCAAAGTGAATTACTTTATATGTTTAAAACAGAGTAGAATGTTGGTGCTGGCTACTGTTAAGGGGCATCTGAACTGCCCTTAGAATGATAAAGTGCATCTGAGCAGACCCAGGTGTAGTAGCGGCAGTATTGGTATTTGACACCAACACGCAAAAGAAAATGGCTTTACAATAAGGATGAAGCCAGAAAATGAAAACAGCATGTTAAAACATTAAGAAAAGGCAAGGGGAAGCTTGGAATGGCTGAACATTTTTTTTTGCTTTGTCTGAATTCATAGTGTGGTTTTATACATTGCTCTGAAAGACTAATAAATTGGAAAAATGTTTGAAAACATCTCCATACATACATCAGTGTTCCAACTAATGCAAGCTGGGTGCTAATGGCTCATTATAGCATGCACGGTGCATGTATGTTCTCATAATTCACACTCAGTTACTCCGTACCGTCTATAACTGGTGAACTTCCATCATGTTTAATCACCAGTTATGTCAGCCCTAAGTGGTTACATTCCAGATGTTGACTGCCAGAACTGGTAGTCTTCCAGATGTGTCAGGATTTCACACATCTCTGACAATTCTAAGCCAATCTATGGATGCTTATCTGAATCAGATGAGTCTCTCCTGTCTTTGGCAAAATTGTCCCATTTTTCTGGGGATATCAAATTGAGTAATGGTTTCTCTAAATACTAAAATGCTTTAAATGCCACTCCCCAACACAACCACCATTGTCATCAATAGGTTCTAGAAAATGAAAAAGATATGAGAATTAGCAATAGGTGATAATTCACATTCCAACATCTTGAAATCTTGTGTAATGACTTGATAATATTATAACCTAACAGATAATAAGTCCTCAGACTGAAATCTCAATGGCATCAAAGATAAACATAATGAAGTGAATAAAATAAAATCTTCAAAATTGCGAAGTTGGGCATGGTGGTGCCCGCCTATAGTCCCAGCTACTATCAGGCTGAGGCAGGAGGATGACTTGAGCTTACAAATTCAAGCCAACATGGAAACATATAGAAACCCTGTGCCAAAACTAAAAATCCAAACTACATGGAAATGCCTTGGATCTAAAAATTTCATAAAACGTTGGGCAAATTTTGTTTAATAATATTTTTTATTTCTATTTTTCTTGAATTTGTTGATTATAGGCAAAGACACCAAGAGCCTTAAAACATGAAACTTTCAAAGTCCTAAGCCTAATAAGTTTGGACAAGTATTGGCTAAGCACACAAGCTTCGGAATATGTATTGAAATTTAAAATATGTATTGAAATGTATTGAATATGTATTGAAATGTATTGGAATATGTATTGAAAGTTAGAACTCTGGACCTTTGAAAATCCCCCATTTTTTTGATAAATGTAATATCCTCATCAAGAAAATATAAACTAAGTATAAAGCAGATTTTGGCATTATCCCAAAGCAAGCTGTCAAGAGTGTTTCTTTTCTAACAGAGAAAGGTATTTGTCTTTTTCCCTGTTGTAGAGTCTTGTTTCAAACCACGATGAAAATGAAGTTATGGGAGTTTAGTTGGTGATTCTGGTTACAGATCATTAATACGAACTCAGAATTATCCTCTGAATTTTCCACCTTAACAAATGAACTAGGCTTACTCTGTGATACAAAACATCTGAATGGGCCATGAATATTTCAATGAATTACTAAGTCTATCCTAACATTGTGGTAATCTGGACAATTGATCAATTTTTTTCTTTTTTCTTTTTTTTCCAGAGACAGAATCTCACTACGTTGCCCAGGTTGGGCTTGAATTCGCCATTCTCCTGCCTCAATCACCCAAGGAGCTAAGATTGCAGGTGGGTGGCACCGTGCCCAGGATAATGAGAAGAAGAAAGAGGAAACTGCAGAATTGTGGGACTAGGTTTTGTTCTGGATTTGTGATTTCCATAAAGGCATCTCTGGAGCCAGCCTTGGGGAGAGCACAGGCCTGGGAGAGCGCCTATGTTAACTACAGCTGTGCATACTCTTCATCATTTCACATGTGCATAGCACATCTGTTATCTCACACAGAAGTAGAGATGGCTTCAATGAAAACATTTTGAAAATTGTCCTCCAAGAATCATTTCAGGACCAACAGCACAGCACCACTTGGGAATTTTAGAAAACAATATTTTTCTTGGAAGTACTAGGGATTGAACCAAGGGCTTCCTCACTAAGCTACTCTACCAGTATTTTTTTATGTTTTGTTTGAGATGGGGGTCTCACTAAGTCAGTTGCCCAGGCTAAGACTCGAACTCACAGTCATTCTTCCACAGCCTCCAGAGTGCTGTGATGACAGGTATGTGCCACTGCACCAGCTTCATCTATCATGCCTAGAAGTCAAAGAACTTGGTGGTCACTGCTCACCGTGTCAGGCGTTCCTCATAATTACCTGACTTCCAGGCCTCATGTGAACATAGACGATACTTCGGGCTACTGCACGCAGCGTACCAGGAGATGGCTGTTTCACGAGTGTAATAAGGCTGAGGTCCTTCCTTTATAAAAAATGAATCTGTGAAGGCCAGTGTTAAGGAAATTCCTTTCATGGTTTTCATACTATCTTCACTCTAGCTCATGGTAAAACAATAATTTCCCCTCTTGCCTCAAAATCTACATATGTAGGCAAATGCATACTTGTTTTCGAAAGCTCCTCATTCTTGCATTATGATATTCCCATGGTACTGTTTACTCTACATTGTTACATTTCACTCAGATTAAAGTGTTTGAGATATGCTAAATAAATTTTATGAGCCATCATTTACTTGTGAAGTATACTTTAAAAGGTACTATACTTATAATTGATCAGATAATTTTAATGGGATTAAATGGAGCTTGTTTTTATGTTTATTTTAACTAAATGAATAATTCTTCAAATTACCTCTTCTGGAACCTAATTGTTCCTTCACATTTCGAAAGTAGAGAGCACTAATGTAATTCTTGAACAACAAAAACTCTGTAGCTGAATTTTCTAGAAATCTCAGTTCTATAGCTTACTTATGTGACTTTGGACAAGTTACCTTTCTAGGCTGAGTATTGCTTTCTTTAACTATAAAACAGAGTCCTAATCTACCTCTTCTGTGATTGGGATGAAGACTGGAGAAAACAGGCACAAACATCTGGCCATAGATGCTTAACTAATGATAACTTTCTCTATCATCCTTGACTTGTGAGAATATCATGCATTAGTATTTATAAGGTATCCTCAGATGTTCATGTAAAAAAGACACCAAAATTTTGTGCTATGGATTAAACTGTATGGACCCAAAAATTCCTACCCAAATCCTGATTACAGCTCTTAAAATCAATCCTACCCCAAAGCAAGTAGCATTTTTTTGAAGAAGACAGGTTCTCTTTAGTGAGACTGGGATTTGGGCCTCTGGTCTTCCCAGCTATTGCCTTGTACTATCAAAAATTGGACCATTCCTTTCCTCCTTAGAGATTATTTGGATTTTGAAAACCCATAAGCTGCCTAATCATTTGTTTCAACTACTGGTGCAAATTCCATATCCTTATTGGACTGATTAAACCTGGTGCCTGAAGATTACTATTATATTTTATCTATGGAAAGATAGCTCTGGAAAAAAATTAATAAAAATTTTGAGATTATATCTGCCTGTGTTATCTTGAGATATTGGATATTTAATAACTGAGCAGAATTTAAAATGCCTCCTGTTAAAGCAGAAGAAAATAAACGGGAAACAAACTGTAGTACAGACAGACCCTCTGTTTAAAAACAGAACTTATGATATCACTTGACACTAGACACCCACCGCCACTCCAGGAAAGTGCTAAATACTTCATCCTCTCTCCATCTCCTTGTGTCTTTGGAGACACTTTGATAATACCAAAATGGAAAAAAATATATGTCCCAAAATTTGGAGGAATAGAAAAAGCTAAAAGCGAGAATCACGTACAGCAACCTACTGCTAGCACTTCCCCCTCAGGCAAAAATATACTCACTAACCCAGGAAACGCATTGCCCAAATATACCTCCCTCTGCTTCCAGTCACATCCATCTCCCTTTCTTATTCATCTTCAAATTTCACCATTAGGAGTTTTATTAGCTTAATGAATAACATTTACAGAGAGGTAGAAGGTTGCTGACCTAGCGGAGAAACACTTGCTAGGGTGCATAAATTAAACAAAATTATTTCACTTGTCACATCAGCCTAACATTGAAATATGAATGTAGGAAATGATGAGGCATGACGTTCACAAGGGGTTTCTAGCATTAAAATTCTCACAACACTGAGGCCCTTTAAGTAACCTTATCCTTTCTATGTTCTCAAAGCTGGACTTGGTGTGTGGTGATGGTCTTGACAGGCAGAACAAATTGACTCTCTAGAGCTAGGGAAGGAGGGAAGGGAGTTTCTTGGTTCAGGAAAACCCAAAACTCTCCAACCAAAACCAAGACTAAATTGAGCCTGAGTGCACACAAGTTTTTAGAGACTTTCTAATTCTCTGCCCATATCCTTTCCTAGTTTTCTACTGATATTAAAATCAACAAAAACAATAGCCAGCTTTTTACTGAACATATTAGGTTCAACACTTACCTGTACTAAGAAAATGACCAACCTCATTTACCCATCATAATTTAAATACACTGAGACAGCCAATCTGTACACAGTGAGTTTGTAGTGTCAGAGTTGAAAAACGAAGACAAAAAGAAGAAGTTAGGAAAATATTTACTGGAAATAAGAAGAAGGGAAAATGCTGCAGCTCCTATCACCAGGAAATGATTCCAAACAGAAGTCCAAATGGTCTTCTTTGGCCTACACTTCTATGAATACATTGAATGTAGGGGGAAAGTTAGTTACTCTGATCAATTCAAAGAAAATTAATTCAGAGCAAACAGAGTTGTTAGTGTTACTTGAAGTCCAGTCTGGAAGTAGGGAGGAACTGTCAACTAATTTGACATATTCTAGAGGCAGGTACGGTGGCACACACCTTTAATGCAGCACTCAAGAGGCTGAGGTAGGAGGATCCTTGCAAAGTCGAGACCAGCCTGGGCTATAAAAGAGCTCAAGGCCAGCCTGAACTGCATGATGAGACCATGCTCTCAGAAAGAAAAAAATATTTACATCTCTGTATAAGAAACTTCCTTCTGAGAGGAAGTCTTCTTATCTCTCCCTTCTTTTTTTTTTTTTTGTTACTGCATT
>PVJX010017516.1:0-38189 GCA_004027295.1 Dolichotis patagonum
CCTCTTGATATCATTTGGGCTGTCCTCTTCTTTTTCATTTATCCCTATTAATCTTATGTTATTTTTCTTTGCATCATCTTGCAGGTGTTGAATTGTTATTTCCTGATTCTTTGTTATTTTTAAAAGATCTTGTCTTTCCTGCTCACTGGCTGCAATCTTATCTTCGAGGTCTGAAATTCTATCTTCACTTTCATTGAGGCAGTTTTTACAGCTTTGAATAGAATTTTTGATTTCCTGGATATCTCTTTGAATCTGCTTTATGCATTCGGTTTGTTTCTTATGTTGTTCATTCAGGGATTCTATCTGTTTGCTTTGTTCTTCTAATTTTTTAGCTGTGTCTTCACTAGATGTGTTCACTATTTCTTTCACTATTTTTATCAATTCTTCTTTTACCTGGGCAAGTATTTCTGAGTTCAATTTCTCCATAGCTTTCCCTATTTGTATATTTATTTCATTTGATGTCATTTCAGACATTTCAGGTGTGTGGCTTCTTTTTTCTTCTATGTACACAGTTTCTAAGCTTTCTTGGGGAGGGCTAGGGTTTTGAGCCTGCCTTTTGGTCTTTCCTTTTGTCATTTTTCTATATTTCCTTGCTTTGAGCGGTGTTCCAAAGCTTTCTCTGCATTTGTGACAAATTACCTGTTACACCCTCAGTTCCTAGAGGGGCAGTGGCTCCCCCACAAGCTCTTGGCTTCCTCACAGGGTCCTAACTCCCCTCTGTGGGTTCCTGGTTCCTGTGGAATCTCAGGCAGGCCAGGCCACCGTGCTTTGTCCCAGGCAGGTCTCCAGGAGGTTCCCTGGGAGTGAAGGGTGGGCCTACAGGTCCCAAAGAGTCAGGCCAAAATGCTGGTTTCTGCAAAGTTCCCGGTCCCAAACAGACCTGGCCAAGATGCCAGTCTCCACAATATTCCCAATCCAAACAGCCCAGACCTCTCTGTGGGTCTGGGAGGTTCCCAGTCCCAAAGAGTCAGGCTGCGATGCTGGTCCCTGGGAGATTTCCTGGGGGTGAAGGGTGGGGCTACGGGCCCAGACAGACCTGGCCCAGATGCCAGTCTCAGGGCAGTTCCCTGTGGTTGAAGGGCGGGCCTACCAGTCCCAAACAGTCGTGCCGAGATGCTGGTCTGCGCAGACTTTCAATCCAAACAGCCCGGGCCACTCTGCAGGTCCCGGAGTTTCGGGTCCTACAGAGTCAAGCTGCGATGCTGGTCTCTGTAAGCATATTAAATTTTAATGTGCATTATACATATCACTTAGGATTGTTTCCATTGTAAAAGAGATTTCAAATACAAAACATTTTTATTAAATTTTATTAAATTTCTCCTTTTCCATTTCTCAATAATCATATTCCTTTGTATTTCCATATATAAATGTTTACAGAGAAGTGACCTCTAAAGTTCATATAACCTCTAAAAGTTAATCTAACCTCTAAAAGTTGCAATGGAAAAGTAAAAGACATCATTTTTATCCTAATAAAAAGAAATAAAAAATGGTTATTAACAGATTGATAAATTAAATGTATTTTTAAAGAATTTAAAAATCAAAATTGAGTGTTCATTTTCCAAATGCAAGCAAGCATGCCAGAGTGAAGACAGGTTTAGCCAGAAGTAGAATCAGAGTTGGTGTAATTTTTACAGTGTGGCCAGGTTCAGCATATCTGCCTAATTTTAAGCAGATGGTTTAAGGATACAAGGTCCTGTTTTGCATCCTAATTGCAAATTGGGAGAGCGTATTGAAACTATAGAACTAACAAGTTCTGCCTCTGTCTCAAGATTTAGAGAGGTGAGTTGTGAAACATTTCCCCTCACACAAAAGAAAAGAACACTGCATAAATTACACTTCATAAACACTGGCAAAGCAAAATGATTGGTGCAAAATTAAAGAATAAACAGTACTTAAAGTGCTTATCTGGAGTAGATACAACCCAGAGCGTCCAAATTTAACTAAAATACCTGACAAATTGCTTACAGACAAGTATAGATGGATGGCACAATATCAATTTCTGGAGGACAGAGTGAAAAATATATAATTTAGCACTGCTTGAATCTTTATAAACAGCATCGGGAAGTGTCATTTCTGTCACATACTCGAAGGAAGCAAAATCTTGCAGGAGGGAACGAGAAACTCAATTGAGATTTTCTTTCCCTGTCACAGAAAACAGAAGCATTCATCCACGAGAAACAGGAATGTAAGGAGAAATTCTCATTTACACCCAGAGGTGAGGGTAAAGACATAAAACTGCTGAATGGCTACCAGGAACTGGAAGGCAAAAGAGGGCATGACTGCAAAGAGCTCCCGCTGGAAGTTTAGGGCGATGGAGCAGCACGGTGTGGTACAGGAACCACGGCCGTCTTCAGTGACCGCGAGGACCTGAGCTCCTCTAACGATGCGAACAGTGCTGCTGTTACTGGAGTCATAGATGTAGGATCCCGACTCCGTGTACTGTCTGAAAACTCATGGAGCAATAATGCCATGTAGAGTTATTTCAGTTCTAATTAAATATTTCATCCACAATATCAGAGATACAACACAGCATGAAATAGAGTTTCTCAAAATTTAACCCAACTGTATTACAGACATATAAAAAGATATTGAAGGACTGGGGGAAAAGAAATTGACCTAAGCAATTTAGGCAAAGATTCCCTTTACTAGACATCTTAAGGGAAAGAAAGAGATCTGTAATTAAATACTGTCTAGTATAACCTCCAGTCATGGTTTATAACAGTGTTCCGGAAGCCTAATGCAATTATGGACTCCGCCAAATCTAGCGTTGTGATTGGTTCGTTGTCTAGGGCTCGGATTGGTGGTGAGTATGCTACACCCGCCTCGGGGCAGAGCCAGCGTGCAACGTAATGACGGGGTGAAGGTGCACGTCTCTCTCTCTCTCTCTCTCTCTTGCTGGTTTGCACCATGAATGGCGGCCGCATGCCACCTTGGCTCTGGGAGCCAGCTGAGTATGGACTGAAACTTCCAACTGTAAGAAATAAACCTTTCCTTCCCTAACCTTGGGTGTCAGGTATTTTGTCTCAGCAATGAGTAAAAAGTAATTAAGACACCTCCTTTACCTAATATTGAAGAAATAAGCAAATAATTCATAGATTATTGAAACAAAATTCCTTTTGTTCAAACAGAAAAGTTAGAAACAGTCAAGAGATAATATTAAAATATTTGCATTTGTGTGAGAGGAAAAGTTATTTCTTTACTGAAATACCTATATAATGAGAGATTATCAAAAGCAAATCATGTATATTTAGTAAGTTTGTATGCATCACATTCTTCCATGACTCATTTCTAAAACACTAGTTTAACCACATCTTAGAGGTCCTCCTTAGGAAATTTTCCATATGGAGTAAAACTTTCATTGAGGAAATCTGTATAAATTTTTCTTGTTGCTGTGACTTCCAAGGAAAAATCTCAGAAGGACAGAAAAGAAATATGCTTTCTTTTAGATGACAGATAGATAGGTAGATAAGTCAACATATAAAGAGTTACATGTGATTTACACAGACATGCATTTCCTGCCTCGTAGCAACGCCATCGTGACCCGCACAGCAGTACTTATACACCTAGCACTCCGGCTGCAGTTTCTAAATAACGTTCTCCAAAATCAAGAAGACAGCTTAGATTTGCTCAGAGAAATGGGGCATTCTAAAACTAGGGTAAAATAGAAATAAGGTAACCCTAGACTAGTTCTCTGGGTTAGAGAATTTAACAATGCTTTTCAAAATGATGTATGCCTCTTATTGTGGCCCTTTATTTGGCTTTTTTCTAATTTATGGCTATTAGCGATTATTTGAAAGTGTCATTAACGTACACATTTCTTTGTGTGTGAGCATATGTTCCAATTCTCTGGAGTTATACCTGGCAGCTCTATTTTGACAGTTTGAGGGGCTGTCACACCGCTTGCAGCAGAGGTCTCGCAGGGAAGATGCTCCTCGTGGAGTTCCAGCAAGAAAGGGCGTTAACTCTTAACACACAGCTGGTTATGTCTTCACACTACACAAGCGCAGATACAGCTAAGCACACAGCATTTGGGATGTATGTGCCTAGATAGAGTTTCATGTATCTCTGCGAGTGGTCCAGACTTTTGACTGGATTTAATCTTTTCTGAACTCTAGTTCGTCATGAGTCTGGCCTCGGCTTTCTCTGCTCTCCAGCTGTAGGATGAGGGTCACTTTATAGGTTGCTAATGCACCCTCTGGATTGCACACTTTTTGATCAATTATCTGTCTATCCTCTGCAGCTTTCCATTGCATTTTCCCAGAATACCAGTGATACTTCGCAATACCCATCACAGCCCAATACTTATGTGCTTACTTTGCCTTGGGCATTTTTCAAGTGCCAGATCGATGACAAATATTAGTGTCTAATGCAAATATTAGTGTGTCTATATTATGTTAATTCCTTAAATGTAGTTTTGACTTCTGTGAAACTTTGAGAAGTGTACAGTACCACCTTGTGTCAGGATATCTGTATTTCACACATCAGAGAAGTGTTTCTGATTACCAGCAGGGAGGCGAGGGAGCTAGCCAAGGAACCTTATATGTATTGTTTTATTATATCACTGCTTGGAACTATGATAACTAGTTTGCTTCTAAGCAGGAGTTCATGAGATAGTTTGTCATATGGAGCATTAATTCAGGATCAACACCCTGAAAGAGTAAAGGAAGACGCAGCGTTGGTCTCAGGGTCAGCTCACAAGGATGCAGGTCTTTTTTTTTTTTTGAAGAGAATAAAACAAAAGAAGGCAGAACAAAGCAGATCAGAACAGAACAACACAACACCTTACAATAAGACAACTGGACAGTAACAGTAGCTATCAAAATATCTCTTTCTCTGCTATAGTTGAGCATAGTTTCAAATACAGTAATATCAAACATAACACAATAGTATAAAACCATTCAAGCGAATGAAAGAATTACAGGATATTCTGAACTGAATAACAGAGAATGATCAATGGCTACTATAATATCTCATTTTCAATAAAAAGATTTGTTTATAGTATCACATATATTAAAATCCCAATAAGACACAACATGATAAAACTGATGGTAATAGCAGAGTAGAAGCATGGTAGGACTTCTAAGGAAGAAGATATTAAATCAGCAATGGCTGCCATAAAGTTTTGTTTTCTTCAAATCAGCTGTTCATACCATCACGCATAATAAAGTCAAACAAAACAGAATAAAACCATTCCAACTGATGAATGAAAACATTGAAAGGCTTCAAAGCAATGAAATGGGGAATCATGATTACTATAAAATCTTATATACTCTTAGCAACTCTCGTACTAGGGAGACTATTATGGTATTTACACATGTGAATTTGGTTTATTTCACTTACAAGTATGGTCTCAAGTCGTGTCCATTTATTTATAAATATCTCAATGTGATCATTCTTTGTAGCTGAGTAGTACTCCATTGTATAGAAATACCACAATTTTTTAATCCATTCCTCAGTTGATGGGCACTTAGGTTGTTTCCAAGATCTGGCTATTACAAATTGTGCTGCTATAAACATGGGTGCACACATATCACTGTGGTATGATGTTTTCAGTTCTTCTGGGAATATGCCTAGAAGCGGAATAGCTGGGTCAAATGGGACTTCCAAACCCAGCTAGGGATGCAGATCTTAACGAGTGCTCTGAGGCCCTCCGGCATGGAGACATACCATCACCCTTGCCCTACACTGGGACTGACTTTGTCAGTGCGTCTCTGAATAGTCAGTGCCTTGAGAGTGTTTACCCAAGTCAAACGTAACGAGGTGACAAACCTTTAGAAGAAGAACCTGAGTGAAATGTCAGACTCATATTCACATATGTAACAGGTTAAGTTTAAAAACCCAGTATTCTCTTAGGCCAATGCAGTTTTAGCATACCGCTCCACAGAGAAGGATAGAACAATATTTGGGTGTAGTTGACAGGGTAAATACAGAAAATTTCACTTTTTTTTCTGCAATTGTTCTGATCGTAAGTCAACTCTGCTTCTGGAATGCTTCACTTTTCTGATTCCTTCTAAACAAAGAGGGTTCTTATCATTCCATTTACAATGTGTGTCTTTTCTTACTTTGTGCATTTCAAGTTCCTAATATTTAGTGTGTGCACATGTCTTGCTGCATATGGTTTACAAAAATCATCCGTGCTATCTTATAAAAAATTCAGGCAAAAGAAAAACTTAATGAAAATATTTTCTTTTTGTAATTGAATTATGTTCATTTTGAATAACTTGAAAAGTAATTGTCAAATTATTTATTTACTTACTTATTTATTTTGGTACTGGGAGTCAAACTCATGACCTCACATTTGCCAGGTAGGCACTGTGCCACTGACCTCTATCCCCAGTCCTTAAATAATTTTAAAATAATGATTTCAGTGTTCAAAAAGAGCAACTTTCGCGTTGCACATGCCAATGCCATTTTAGATTGTTTACTTGTTCCTTTTCTCAACTCTGTTTCCATTTTTCTTTATATGTAATATTATGTTTTGATTATGAGCAAATTTTTATTTTCTGGATGTGCAAACGTTTTAGAAATGAATCACCACAGAAAATAAGGTATTTAGATTTAAAGACCAAGGAGTTACGAAATAAAGGACCTTTATCAAAAAGATCAAATATTTTCTCAAAAACAACAAAAATCTTAATTTCCTTACCTTTTCTAATTTTTAAAAATACGCAATATAAAGACAAAACTAAGATATACGGGATAATGCAAATTTAGATCTAAACAGAGGAAACATCTTTTCAACATGGCTGCACTGCCATTGTAAGTATATTTAAACCAGTACAATCCGGGTAATAATATTTCACCATTTGTTGTTTTACAGCCTCTGTAATGTCAATTTGATGCATGTAGTAAATTTTTGCTCAAGTTAAGTGATATCTCTGTGCATGTACAGCAGATGCTCTTCTATATTCAGTGATTTTTAGTTATCTTCACCAAACACATAATGTCAGTTTGCAAGTGTCTGCATGCAAGCAGAGGGGCATGCAAGTGAATTGCATTGGAATGACTAAATTATTTTTCCAGTTTCATTTTTTATTCTCAAATCTAACTACTTTTCATATTTTTGAAAGAAGAATATTAGTTCTAATTCTGGATAAGTGTGTCAGTAGAGCCAAACAGATGTTTACATCAAAATCCCAGAGCTAGACCATGTGTTATTCTAATGATCTATTCGACATTTAAACCGAGAGCAATTTAGAATGAATACATTAGAGCTTTCTAGTCCAAGTAATTTATTTTTATTTATGATATTTTCTACAAAGCAAAGGTATTTTAAAAGTCCAACCTTTTCTTTTTAAATAAAGTTTTCTTACAAAATTGTAAAGGGCCAAAAACGAGGCTTTGAAAATTGCCAAAGGTGTTACAAATTACTTAACATCACTTGGTTGGTTTTAATTAGGGTTATCTCCAATGGAATATTTTAGGCTAAGAGAATAATGAACATGACATAACCTAGTCTCCACAATGTTCTAACGATTTTATTTCATTGATTTTAAAAATAATAAGCATTATCATAACAGATGGTCCAAAATTAAAGAATTCTTCCAAATTTTGTGATTTTGAGGATGGACCAATACATTGAAGTTCATTACGGGAACAAATGAAGCCTATTGTAATGGGTAATATTTACTTGTAAAACATCAGCATGGTGATTACTAAAGTGAGAACAGACCTCTCAGAAACAGTAGAAAAGTAACAAGTGTATGAATTTGACTAAACCAAAACCTAAATATGAAACCAAAGGCAAACTCTCCATTTAATAGAAGGTTAAGCTGAAGATAATTTATAAAATTGAAGCAAGACATTGACTCCAAATAGTGTGTTCAGTTTCCTGTTTTTATTCCCATTTCATGTATTTTGTTCCAGTACCCCTCATTTGAAAGTCTATCCACTAAATTATTTGCACCTTTCTTGAAAATTGGTTGTCCATATACATTTGGGTCTATTCATTGCTTTGTTCTATATTCCATTCAGATGTGTTTCGCCTCATTCCAATGAAGCACTGATTGTCTTATGGTTCATGCGTTCCCACCAAAACGGATCTTGAAATTTACCCTTACTGTGAAGGATTTTTATGACCTCCATCTAAGTGGGTTGCAAACTTGATCCCAGCATATGGCGCAGCTGGAATGTGCTGCAAACACTAAGGGCTGGGGTCTGGTCCGAGGAAGCAGTCCTTGTGTCACCTGAACGGTACATTGGAACATCGTGTTCTCTGTGAGGCCGGGAGCTGGCTTCACCACCTACCTGCTCGTACGTCCTGCTCCACCACGAGCCCAGACAACAGCCACGTGACCATGAACTGACACCTCCATGGGATCTGAAATATTTCCTTCCTCACACTGATTTCCTCCGGTATTTGTCACGGCAATGAAAAGCTAGCACAGGTATTTGGAGGGAAAATGAGGTGGACGCTCTTAGGTGTTGATTAGGTAACCAGGGCACCACCCTGGTAAGTGGACTCATCCACCGAGGTAACGAGTTGTGGATAATGGGTTACTGGATGATTTCGAGAGGGGTCTCTATGGAAACTCTGTGTGGAGTTGGCTTTGCCTTGCAATGTGACGCCCTTTCTGATGTCACAGTCGAGCAAAGGCCCTCACTGGATGCTGAACAAATGGTGGAACCGTGCTCTTTCCCAACTAAGAAACTAGGAAAACAGCTAATGCCCTCTTAAAGGAGATTGGAAACAGATTCTTCCTCAGTTTCCCCTCATAACATCTTCACTCTGGGCTGACGCTTTCACTGAAATTCCAGAGAGACCCCAAAGCATTGACCCCCCCCACATGAGATACTGTTAAATAAACTAAGTCTCGTGAGCAATTTATTATAAAACACTAAGTAGATAATTCATGATCGAAAATCCATTTTCTGAAACTTGAATGTTTTATAAATCTTGATTTAAGCCCCCACGGTATAGCTTAGTAAATGTGTCAGGTATTTTCAAAGAATTTCATTGTGCTATTAGAAGGTCAGGAACTAATAATACTTAGGTGAAGTCAGGCGATAGCAGCTCTCCAAGCAGACCATATGGCTTCCGATTTTCTGTCTGCCTGCTTCCTAGTTATTGAGGAAGGACTATTGAAATCTCCTTCTGAGGTTTGTATCTTTATTCATATCTTGCTCATATCTTCTGACTGGTTGTTATTAAACACATAAACATTTGGGAACATGACGCCCCTTTAATTAATTTTCCTCTTTATCATTATGCAATTTTCTTACTTTCAGAACATAATGATTTGTTCTCCTATTTAATTATGATGCTTGTTGTAATTGAAGGAAGTTTCTTTTGGAAGGACTTCATTCTCACTTCTCATGTAATGTTTGCTTTTTACTGAGCCATAGAGACCATTTACAGGTAAAGTGAATATCAGTATGGTTGGATTTTTAAACTCCCTGCTATTTGTATTATTTTTAATTTTTGTTTGGCACCGAGAATAGAACCCAGGACCTCTTGCTTGCCAGGTAGGCACTGTGCCACTGAGCTTTATCCCTGGCTTTGCCATTTGTTTAATTTTTTTCTCTTGGTTTTGGCAGCCCTTTATTTTATTACTTGCTTTTCTTTAGTACATTTTGGTACTATACACTGTTTACATCCCTTATTAGGAGCTACGCATAATACATTGTAAAGCTGTTTCTTTTCCTTAACTGCACCTCTATCTCATGCTTCCTTCTTTTTTTGTGTATGTTTGCAATACATAATGTATTTCTTTTGTAGAGTTAGAAACTGTATATAACACAGTTTAATTTGTTTTTCAGTCCCTTTCCCTCCCCTTTTGCATCCCTTCATCTCTTGATCCCCTTCCCCTTTGAAGTCCCCATTACTATGATCAATTTTTTGTTTTGCCCTTTATTTCTTCTTTGGCTGTTTCACATAAATGAAACCATGACATATTGAAGCTTTGTGTCTGGTTTATTTCACTTAACATTATGGTCTCGAGGTGAATCCACTTTCCTATAAATGACTCAAGTTTTCTTTATGGAGGAATAGTAGTTTAGTATGTATATATGATAAATTTTCTTTTCTATTCATCTGTTTCTAGACATACAAGCTATTTCCAAGTTGCAACTTTTATGAATTGAGGTGGTATCACATAGGTATGCATGTTTTACTATAATATGATGTCTTAAACTCTTTCTAGAGGACACTTACGAGGGAACTAGCTGGGTCAAATGAAATTTGTATGATTGTTTTGAAGAATCTGCATACTGATTTACAAAGTGGTTGTATGACTTCTTTCAGGTTAGATTTTTCTTTTATGCTTCCATTTTACCTAATTTTTAACAAAAAAAATTAGAAAAGTCAAAACCTGCTTAGAAAAATGAATGTAGAGAACAAACATCTTATTTAGCATAGAAAATGAGAAATGGGTTCTTTTAAACTTAATTTACCTTTAGAATGCATGATTAAAACCAACAATTTGTATGTATTTTGTATTTAATTATCTATTTTATAATTGTCCTTTAATTCAGAAATGTTTCAGAAATATAATGGCACATGACCACAATATTATAGAAATTATAGAAAATATATCCCACCCCTTTGTTTATGAAATCAGACTTGAGAATACAGGAGAAATAGTAACTATTCTCTTTAGTTGGCACATGTATCTTATGGGGAACTTTTCTTTAAAAATGATGATGTATCACGTTTCTCGTTGAAAATATGCACTCAGATTCATTCTGTTCCAGCCACCATATTCCTATCAGGAATGAAGCTGAGTGGCTCGAAAGTAACAGTCTAAGAATTTTTTCAAGCAGAGTTGAAGCAAAGGCACTAATTTAACAAATGAGTGGGGTTAAAATTGAAATGATTCAGGTTTTTCTTTTGGTAACTTCCAAAGTTTAAAAGTTAGCTTTTAAAAATCTTGTGTCTTAACCCACTCTGCCTGCTTCTCTTCATTGGTGAACTGAGGCCATCTGCATTGATGGTTGGAGCCACCATGCACTGTTCATCTCTGTCATGCTTTTGTCCTGCTGTTCCCCTCCATTCAATTGTCTGTCCCGTCAGTGATCACACAAGGCCACTGTCCCTGGAACCATGGTTATTTCTATTTCTCTCTGGAATGTCCTTCGGTACTCTTTGTAGGGTTGGTTCAGTGGCCACAAATTCCTTCAGCTATTCTTTTGGGTGGTTATTTTGAAGATAACAAGATGCATTAGGGCACTGTTGATTTCCTATTATCTTGTTTTGAAGTCCTGTATCACTTTCACTGTTTTGTTTTTATTGGCTTCATTCTGTTTTATTTTGCTTGGTTTTATTCTCTTAAAAAAAAGGTTCATCCATATTGTAAAAAGAAAAAGAAATCTTGTAGTACTTTAACAGTTTTAAAAAGAAAAGTTCAACTATTTTCAAACTTGATAAACTTAAAATGATATTTGTTACTTCCTGGAAAATCCTACTTTTTCAGTGGTACAAAAATTCAAAACGTACATGAGATTTTGAAAGCTTTCTAATGCAGTGAGAGATTTCTCAGGATTCTCTGGAACAAATAAACATTGAAATTCTGAACGAAAGCCCCAGGAATCATATGAGAATCATTTATGATTCTCTTCCATAACAAGCAGAAGAAAATAAATCTTTCTTCAGATATTTGTTTGGATCCTGTACCTGCACTTACGGTTATTTGACTCATTTTAGGGAAGTGATTAGAGCTATGAAATACACCACATAACTGCTTGAAATCACAACTCCATGTGAGCTTTACACAAGGTCTTCTCTATTTCTCTTTTTTTCCATGGTAACTGTTGTCTCACTGATAATTCATTCACTTCACAAATAGTTGAACATTTGCTAGATATTGTTCTAATCATGAGTGAACAAAAAGTTTCAAAATACCTATACATATGAGACATATGGGAGAAAATTAACAATGAGCATATTAAAAAATTAAATTACATAGCATTCTACAAGTACTAAATACTATGGAAAATAAAACAATCTGAAGGCATTTAGGGAAGCTAAGGATATGGGAGAGGCTCACAATCTAGTTAGTATGATTCAATTTAGCCTTATTGAGAAGCTAAAAATTCATCAGCAAATTATCCTTAGAGGTTGGGAGGTAGTAGCTGTGATATTAGAGTGAGATGGTGGGATATAATGCACAATAAGACAGGTTATTACAGACAGCTTCATAAATAATTTATCTCCAATTACAGGGCAGGTGGAAGTGAATAGAGATTCAGAGAGAGGAGTTTTTGTGTCATATTCATGACTTCAATATTCTTAGTGCTTTAAGGAAGAAGACTATTTTCTGAAAGTGAGAACAGAGATTAGCATGGCAGAATTTAAGCAAAATGATAATAGAAACTATTCTTATAAAAAATTGAAAAGTAGATAAATTTCCTGTAGAAAACTAAGGAAACTGATTTTTTCCAGCCATATTAAAAGCCTTCTAGGAGTTTATAGTCATGAAATTAAAATGATGTTAACATGTGCAGTCCATTTATTTTGCTTGCTTCTGTCAGCCACATAGATATGTGGTAAGCAAAAATGTCATTTTAATTACAGGTGTAATTTAACCAGTTCATAGAAACTGAAGTGGATGGAATGAGTTAAAGACATGTGTAACTATTTCAGGGTATGATGTAAGCTCAGTGTATTAGAAGAAGGCTGTTACAGGCATGCGAACAAAGAAAAGGAAATAGGAAAAATCAAACTCCTTGTATTTATGGAACATTTTGCTTCAGTTATAAACCTTTTATTCTTTATATACATGTACAAATGTATGTGCACACACACCCCTATAGAGCACTAATGTGCTGCACAATTTTTCCACAGGTTATTTGAGTTTTAATTACGTGGAACAAACTATTCTTATAGTTGCTTTATAAAATAGACATAATCTTCACTTCACAAATTAGAACAAGAACTGAAAAGATTAGAAATGATGGCAAATCCATGTTTTATGTAGGAAATCCCAGACTAAAATGCAAGTACATTTTACACAAATTTAATTACATTTGTATTGTACCAAATTGCGTGTGCTTTATAAGTTACATTTCTCAAAATGTAGCATGTTAGTGAAAAAAAAAATCACAAAATCAGCAAGTGAAAAAATAAGTCTAATCTATTTTTCTTATGATGCAAATGTGGTATAAATTTAATTTATGAAAATAATCTCTAACATTTACATACAATTTCATATCATATGAAATAGCTTAATATTCATTCTTATTCATTGTGCCAACTCTATTAGGTAAGTAACATTGTCTCTTTGGTAAATATTTGAAAAGCAACATAAAGAAAAAATATATGCAGGACTAAACATCATTTGTGTCTTTACAGTTTTAGGTTGTTGTGGTACACAAAGTGCATGTGAATAAATTAAAACATGAAATTTGCCATCAGATTCATTTACTATAAAGCTAGTAACTTGAGGTTTAGCTAATCATTTCAGCCTGTTGGAAATATGCAATACAGAGCCAGCCATGGCAGTGCACACCTGTGATCCCAGCATTTGTGAGACTGAAGCAGAAGAATCTTCTGCAAGTTTGAGATCCACGTGGCCAGCCAGCCTAAGCTGCATAGCAAGACCCTGCCTTAAAAAAAAAAAAAAGAAAGAAAGAAAGAAAAAAAGAAAAGAAATATGCGATATATATGCATTGAAGCAAGCTTTTTTTGCACCTTTAAGAAAACATAAATAGATAATTAAGACCATCTTAAATTAGTCTTACCTTTTTCATAGTTGTTTGACTTCACACATTTATTTACAAATAATGAAAATTATAGTGTGATAAATTAACATGTACCACATATAAAAAGTCCAATTATATCTAATTTACAAAATATATCGGGAAAAATGTGTGAAAATCCTGAAAGAATTTAAGTGTTGATTTTATTAAAAATTAAATCATGTTTTTACATGTGTAGGAGTTTTTATTAATTCAGTTGTCAGTATTGTCATGGAGAAGAAATTAAAGTTAAACCCTAGTTTATGTCTTCACTTATTTTATACAGTATATGTCAATTTATATTATATATATATATGAAAATGACTTTCATGTTACAAAATGCTACACAAATTTTGGTTAATATTTATATGGCACATATTATTACCTAGTAACACTTTATATTTCTTTTTGTTGTTTTACTAGTGTATTTTTGCTATACTAATGATTGCATTCATCGTGTAGAATTGTACCTGTATATAATATATCTTTTCTCTCCCCGTTTCTTTTTCCTCCTTTCAATTCTTTCTTTTGCCTATTTGAAAAAGTTGTTTCCAGTTTTTCCTTCAATTTCTTTTATTTTTATTTCTTTGTCCTTCCTTCCTCTCCTTCACATTTGCACAAAATTTTCCTATTTGCCACTATCTATCTTCCACTTGGCTCCTTATTTACCATTTGGGTTACGCATATAAGACAAATTATGCAATATTTAAATATCTGTGTATGATTTATTTCACTTCATATTAATGTCTTGAGATGCATTCATTTACTTAAAAATATCTCGTTTATCCCATATGGCAGAGTAGTATTCTATTGTATATAAATACATTTTCTTTATCCATTCACTTGTTGACTGGCATACAGATTGTTTCTAAGATTTAGCTCTTATACATTTGTGCGTCTATAAACATGGGTATGTACATATCACTGTGGTATGATGCTTCTAACTCAGAAAGATAGCTAGTAAGGGAACAGCTGAGTTGAATGGAATTTCTCATTTTCATATTTTTATTAATCTCCATACTGATTTCTGTAGTGATTGGACCAGTAAAACTCACACCAACAATGGAGAATGGTTCCTTTTCTCCCAAAACTATACCAGCATTTGTTTGGTTGATTTCTTTATGATAAGCATTCTTTCTGGAGTAAAATTGAACCTCAGTGTTGTTTTAATTTGCATTTATCAAATGATCAGTGATAAACACCATCTATTTCTGTGGGGAATGTGATGGTGTCTTCATTACATGTTTTGTTGCTGAGACAAAATACCCAGCACTCCAAATTAAAGGCGACAGGTTTATTTAGCTCACGGTTTTTAGAGGTTTCCACAGCTGGCTGGCTCCAAGTCAGGGTGGCACATCGCAGAGGGGTGCTGCAAAGATGAGCAGTCCCTGGCACCCACAAGGTGTCAAAAAGAACAAGAGAGAGAAGGAAAAGGCTCCTTCCGTCTCTTATATTGTATCCAGTCTGCTAGGATTAGGGTGGTAACAGAACAGTTAGTGGACTTGTTTATTAATTACCCACCCTTTAATCCTAGCACACTTAACCCTAGCATTTTTGATTCACATTGTATCATTCGTCAATCACACGCTCTAGATTCTAGCACCTCTGGAAAAGCCCCACCCATGACTGAATGAGGCTTTTGGGGACATCTAAACACAAGTGATAGCATTCTGTCCCTGGACCTGCAAAGGCTCATGTACATTCCTTTATGCAATAGTCATTTTCTCCGTCTCTAAGAGTTGCCAATATTCCTATAGTTTCAGCATTGCTGAGAAGTCTCTTACGAGATATAAGGCAAACTCTGAGCTGTGAGCCCCGGTACGAATGAAAAGAGGTAAACACTTCTCACATACAGTGGCCTAAGACAAACATTACTATTCCAAGAGGTACCAATAGGGGGATGGACAGAGACCACAGCAAGTCCAAAGCCCACAAGGGCAGCATTATGTCCCACAGCACTGCAGGCAATCTGCAGCAAACTGCGATCTTCACAGGGCTCGGGCAGCTCAGTTCCTCTGTCACTTCTGGTGGTTTCATTTCCCATGGCTTCTCTCTGGGGCTGGCTCTGCTCCCTCTGGCAGTTTTCCTCTGGTGGTCCACCTTTCTGCCTTCATGGGTTCACACACTGCCCTCTCAGGGGAGCGCTATCTGGCCTCCCAGGCCTTCTAAAGTATGCTGGGAAGACTTCCTGACTCCACGAGTCTTGCATTCTGTGTGTGCCTGAGACTAGCACAACATGGATGATGCCAGGGCCTGTCACCAACTTGAGCAGTATCTAGGATTCCTTCTCTCTTGGCTGTAGATGTTGAGTTCTTGGATCACTAAGCATTCTGAAACCAATGCCAAGAAATTAATTCTCTAGGTCACCGCCTAGTTGCCACCATTCTGGAATATGATGCTCTGAGCTTTCTGCTCTAAAGAAAGTCTTAGAGGAGCAAAGGGTGGAGTCCTGCTGCTTCTGTGGTGTCCTCAGGCCATGTTTTGTAACCGTCTGTTCCCTTGTAACAGTCAAGATCTCTGTACCATCTTGGCAATTCACAGGTTTAGTGGAGCTTCTTTCTGGCCAAACCCAAAATGTGTTAAATCATTCTGCTGGGCTCTTTGCTTCTGATTGTCGACATAGGTCTCTACTGGCGTTATTTCTATTGGCATTTTGGTCTTCTGAGCACTAACTAAAACATCCCATCTAGTGCAGCCTAAGTTGTTTCAGCCATACTTTTTCAGCAGGGATTTGTGAATCTTTTATATCTCTTCCACTTCCCCCAAGTCAGCTCCAAAAGCTCCTAAACCACATGTACAGGTACAGTCACAGCACCAACCCTACTTCTCTGGTACCAAGATCTGTGTTAGTTACTTTCCTAACACCCAAAGGTAAAGCTCTCAGTCCATAGTTAGCTGGCTCCTAGGCAGAGTGGCATTGCAGAAGAGAACAGATGGTGTTGTAGTCAGGCCTTGTGCAGAGAACAATTAGAATCAGGACATGGAGTTTATAATATTATTTTTATGATGGTCACCCTGAGTTAACACAAAATGCAGGAAATCTGTCCACAACACTAAAGACCCAGAATATTCAGCCAAGGGCCTGGATCCCACAGCAATGTCTTGCATGAGTCCAGATGAACCTAGCGCCCATGACAATGCCTCCCAAGAGTCCAACTGGAGGTCTAGAGCCCATAAGGCCTCATACCAGTCTGTTTTATGGACCTGCACTGAGAAGGCCCAAAGATCAGTGGTGGAAGCTAGAAAGTCTGTCGGAGGGGTGAAGGAGCTGTGCTGATAGACTAAGGGTTCTATGCTGGAGCTGAGAAGTCACACTCAAAACAAACACCAGGGCTGTCCTGAAAGCACCACAGCCATCCTCAGCGACATGGAGGCCCCGAGCTCCTCTGACGACAAACACAGTCAAGTACATGCCAGGAAACCAGTATGGCAAGTTCATCCTGGAGACCAAGCGGCACACGTCTTCCTCTCCTGAGCCAGGAAGCAATGCTCGGTGTGAGGACCAGAGCTTCTCCAGGAGAACTGACGGCTCAAACAGCAACACGTAGGAGAACCCACAATGCCTCAACGCATTAACACCCTCCTTCTCCTTCTCCACGTCTCCATTTATGCTGGTAACCTTCCTCAGGTGAAACATCTATGCTCAGCAGCATGGTGATATAATCCAGCTGGCATTAAGTTGACCACCAGTTTTTAGTCCATAACAGATGGAATTTTATTTTTGGACACAATTCTTGTGACATAGTTTTTAACCTATAAGACCATATACTACACTTGACTGTAGCCAAAAGTCCAAGAAGCAATTGACCTACTTTTTAAAATGTCAAATGAAGCACTAGTGTCTTCTGTAATCAACCACATATTTATTTTTCACACTCATATTGTTTCCAGGAAATTTAGGACACTTTTGGCAATTTTCTTTCTTTTAGTATGTTTTACTTGGCAACCTCTGAAATGTATTTAACTGTACCATGAAAACAGACAAAAATAACTAGTAAGAGTTTATGAAAAGAAACACTTATGTGGGAGACAGTCACAACTTCCAAAAATATTTAGATCATAAGACATTTTATTTGATTGGTTTTTAATCTCCAAATAAAATAAATGTAAACTATTAATCCTAAACTGAGATTATTTTGGGGAAAAGTCACTGCTTTAGAATCAATTCTGAATATTTTTTGACATGAATTGAGTATACAGTAAAGTCAAATTGAGTTAAGCAAACAAGATAAAAATCATTAGTTGTTCTGTTCACATACCAAAAAAATTAAAACCAAAAATTGACAAACTTTTGTTTATATTACTCTACAAATTTAGGATATGATTGCTATTGAACTTTATTTTCGTTAAGTATGGTATGATCCACATAGAATAATAATAATATTCCTATAAGTATCACTAATACTTTATAAATAATAAACATTTTTATCTATTAGTGCTAAATAATAAACTTCTTGGAGCTGTCTACTGTCCTACAGGACCATAAGAACAGATTTTTACTTGAAAATCTTTTGGATGCTAAACTGAGACTAGAGAATTCTCAAATTTTACATTTTTGAGTTATCTAAGTTAGATTTCTGACAGCAATATATAACATTGTTTAGAAAATAGGTAAATGTTGGCAACTGCAGCAACAGAAATGTGTTTGCAGAATCTTACATGTTTCATACAACAGAGAAGTTACACTATTTCTGTGTCATTTCATGAATGATTCATATATTACACATACAAATATCAACACATTAAATCTTCTAAATGAATATCTCTGAAAATTACAGATTTAAGTTTTCTACTTTTAATGTTTAGTGTAAAAAATATTATTTTCTATTTTTTAATCATAGTAATTTTAATACAGTAGAAGAAACACTGAAATACAATTGTTATGGGTGAAAAACTGGTGGCCAACTTAACAGCAGCTGAGTTAAATCAGCATGGTGCTGAGTGTAGAGGTTCCACCTGAGGAAAGTTTCCAGCATAAACAGAGACGTGGAGAAGGAGAAGTGAGGCGCTGTGGGTTTCTCTAAGTGTTGCTGTTTGAGCCGTTGGTTCTCCTGGAGGAGCTGGTCATGACTAGCTTCCCCAGTGTGAGTTCGACCATTGTCATCAGAGGAGCTCGGGACCTTGTTGGTGAGAGTGGCTGAGGTTCACTCTGGGGGAGCTCTGGGCCTTCCACTGAGTATGGCTTCCTAGCTCCGGAGGAGAAGATGTGTGCCATTTAATCTCCAGGAGAAACTTGTCACACTGGATTCCTGGCATGTACTCCAATGTTCTTATGGTCAGAGGAGCTTGGGACCTCCGTGTCCCTGAGGATGGCTATGGTACTTTTTAGGACAGCTCTGGTCTTGTTGTGAGTGTGACTTCTCAGCTCCAGCATAGAATCTACCAGCACAGCTCCTTCACCCCGCTGACACAGACTTTCTAGCTTCCACCACTGACCTTTGGGCCTTCCTGGCACAGCTCCACAAAAGAGACTGGTGTGAGTCCTTCCTGTGGGTTCTCGACCTCCAGTTGGACTCAGGCACTGTCATAGGTTCTAGATCTTCATCTGGACTCATGTGGGACATTGCTGTGGGATTCAGGCCCTTGGCTAAATATTCTGTCTTTACTGTTATGGATAGATTTCCCATACTTTCTTGTGTTTAACTCCAGGTGACCATCATAAATAATATTATAAATTCTGTATCTGGATTCTAATTGTTCTCTATACAACTCCTGACTACAACAACAATCATACCAAGAAACTTTATTAATATATGAGAATGCTAGATTAACATATTATACTGAGAAAATAGGAGAAAATGTAATCAAGATGCAATATATATATAAATACTTTTTTAGTATTTATATATATATATCACTAAAAACTCTTAAAATAGTATATACTTTCTATTGACATCTTTTAAGAAGAGGTCTGGTTCTTTAGAAAAATTCTTTCAAAAATAATAAACATTTAAAAATATATTTTAGGATTCTGTTGTTTTATGGTAACTAATTAAAAAGTTATTACTAAAAAACTTCTACCTTTAGTTTGATTTTACATACATGATTGCTTGTTATAGCCGCTTCTCAGTAATTATATTTGACATAATTTATATATGTCATGTATTATACATGTAAATTTTATATATATATACATATATATATTCCAGGTTTTATATATATATATATATATTATATTTGTGTTGGGAGCCGTTGAAGCTGGAAATTGACCTAGGGCATGACCCAGGTGTGATCCTACAGAAAACAAAGAGCTCCCGGCCAGCCATGTGAAGAAGTGGCTACAGCCCAGGAAAACACCAAGCCCCCAGGCAATCCACACAATGGGGTGTTAGGCAGAGGGGCTGAAATTGACATCATCTTTCCCAGTGTATAAATAAAGGTGCTACAGTGGTTGAGCAGCTCCTTTCCTCCCATCAGGAAGGCTCCAGCTGACCTCAGCTTTGTCTTTGCCTTATTTTTCTCATCCTCTCATGGTCCTTAACCCCAAGAACCTTAGGAGCCTCATTGGGTCCCAGCATATGGTGCCAGAACATGGACGGGGTAAGAGATTGAGGGTGAGGGGAGACTTTTCATGTGCGCCCAACTAGGGGGAGAAATGCGTTGGTACAGGTCAATGGTCATCACTGGAGTATATTGATATTTGCTTCATCCAGTTTACCCAGTGGGGCCTTGAAACTCCCTTATTCTCTGGGGCCAGTTATAAACAGGCCTGAGAGAAACCCCTTCCCATGAAAAAGAAAAAAAAAGTATATTGATTATGTCAGCTATCTAACTATGGCACAAACTTATCCAAAAGGATCACTAATGTATAAGGAACTGTCTGTTGCATGCTTGATACCAGTATTTACGTTCCTTCTGTGGATCTGGATTAGACAGGGTCTTAATAACCTTAAGCTTCTTGAGACAATCACAAGGGAACTGGCTCCAGGCACTGTCTCATAATCAAGTCCAGAGCAGGGACTAATAACCTTAACTGAGCTACTAACTGTTAAGGAAAACCCTCAACTATCTCTCCGAAGTGTAGAGGACGGCATCATGGGCCGCTCGATGTAAATTCAAAACTCCCAGCAGGGCCTGTGGCAGCCCTGCCAAAGGCTAGGGGTGTGATGGCTCAGACAGCTTCCCCGAGATGGCCTGGCCCTACTAGGCCCGGCAGGCTCCTTGTGGTTGGGGGTTAATATGGTCTTGATTTGTGGTTGGCTGATTCCTGTTTGCAAAATGCTCTTATGAAAGACAATTTCAAATAGCCAATAATACAACAACTAACCTTTAAAACTTTTTAAAAATTCAATGTTTGGCTTTCACAGCTGATAACAGGCTGGCTCCAGCATATCACTGTCTCACTGTGGCTTTGTAGTGGGTCTTGATATCTGGTAGTGCAAATGCTCAAACTCCATTGTTTTTCCAAATTGTTTACCTCAGGGGTATTTGCTTCAAATTCATGATTAATATAACTATGTTTATTTAGGTCCTTTTTGCTTCCTTAAGTCAATTTCAGTTGTCAGTAGACTGACACTATATAGTTTGCTAAATTTCTTGCGTTTGTATCCGAGAAGAAGAAATTGTAAATTTCCATACTTGGGAGGAAACTGAAAAACAGCTTAGAGCAAGACTAGGGAAAAAATAAACTAACAGACATCAGCTGGCCCTCTACAGATTTTAAAGGGTTATTTAATGAAACTTTGCTGCTTTCTGCTCCTCTGACTACTCCTCACAGGCCCCCAGGCAGGGGAGGGCACCAAAGCCTCCGCTGAGCCTGGAGTTTGGCCCAGACAAAGAAGGTAAAGAAACAATGCTGCTTGTTTCAGCTGCAAGGAGAAGTCCGGGTTATGGTTCAATCTACTCAAAACACAGTTCAAATCTCCCTAGATTATTGTATTGCTCAATTGGTTATTCTTCCCTTGACAAAAATTGGAAAATCTAAAGTAAAGAAAGGGTACCTAAGGATTTTTGCATCTTCTGATACTTATTAGAGAGGTGGGACAAGGCTCTGGCCTGCCCAAGCCACCCTGGTTTTTCCCATCAGCTGTGCACACGTTCATGAATCCTAAAAGTTTACACTGCACTGGTGCTCAGATCCCCAACAACAGCGGGACCTCCAGCCCAGAGCAGGAGCACCTCCTGCATGTCACAGGAGAGCCCAGGGTACCTAAATATAAAACGCAGTTTCCATTTTCTTTATCCCTTACCACAAAAAGTCTTTATAATCTTCAAGTCTAAAAGCAGTTAAATGTGCTCACAATTTAAATTTCAAAAAAAAAAAGGGAGAGTTTACTTCATAATAGATTTCACTTGGCAGTATATACCATTTAAAATATTTAAATTCTAATAAAGATGTAACTACCTCAGCAGATAGATAATGTATTCAAATACATCAAATCTAAAAAGAGTCCGTTGGAATGATCTTCACAGTGGACAATAAAAGCACCCAGTTAAGTATTAATGTGGGGTCGAGGGTGTGCTTGTGTTTTTCCAGGAAAAGCTAAATGATCGGTCTGGGCCAGTGTGTGCTGTGCAGCTATACCATGGGCCCAAGCCCAGGAAAGGAGTTGATTCTACCTCTGAAGAAGCAGATGCTCAGTCCTGTGACAGTGATGCCTTTGAGACCACACCACAACTGATAGAGAAGAATGAAGCTAGAACCAACTTTAATTGAGCCAAGATGCCCAGGAGATGGTGACCAAAAATAAAAATGGTCCAAATAGATAACAGAAGTGCATGCTAAGTGCTATGCCAAAAATATGTTAATTATAGATAAGATTTTATCTTTTTCAAATTCTTTGATAAAAGATCTCTGCTAATGGAGCTACAACAAATCTGACTAGTCTATTTAAAATTAAAAATTCTACAGTTGTAAGGAAATTTGTGTAATTCAATTTAGCTAAAATATATTTGAGTTCACTCTGATTCTGTAAGATGTTCGTCAGTCTGCCTGTGAATCTATTTGTGCAGTCTGTTAAGCTGTTGTTGGAAGTCACTGAGCTAGTGATCGCTCACATGTGTGGAGCCAATAGCACAAGTGCCTGTACAGGAGTGTCCGAGTGGCACAGGGCACCTGAGAAACACCCTGAGGGGCTGGGGTGCTGGAGGTGAGAGGTGTTTCGACCCCGCGGATGGCCTGGGGTGTAAGAAGCAAGCTAGTTCAGCAAAGAGGTGTGAAATAGCCCCCAGGAACTTGGAGAGTTCTCATGGGCACCAGCAACTCTGCATTTGTTTCTACATCTGTTTGAATCTGTGCAGATTGTCTATCCATGTTTGTCCATTTGTCTGTTTGTTTGTGAACAGCTGTTCTTTTTATTTTGATCTCAGCAACTTTTCTTTTTCCTTTTTCTTTTCATTTATGGATCATTTAATCAAGATTTATTTGAGTTATAGAATTACAAAACATGCTTCCAGCTTCCACCTGGGTTCCCAGTTAGTCAAAATGATGCTAACGTCAGTTATGTAAATGTAATGTACATTGTTGCTTATCATAACTTGAGAGTCTCCATTGTTCAAAAATAACATGCTAAATGTTATGATTGGGGTTTTCGTAAGAAAAAATTATTATAAAAATGATTAAACAAAAATCCCTTGGGGTTGGGATTGTTGGACAGGACTTCAATTGATAAATAAGAAAGTGGCCACCTGGTAACATTTTACCATCTCTTGTTCATTGATTGGAGGCTCCAGTGATCTCCCTAGCCTTATGGGAGCCATCTCAACTAAAGTTATATAAACATTATTACAATATGTTCACACTGGTCATCATTAAAATAAATAATACAAAAGGTTTTGATTTTAAAACTGCCCTTGCAAAGGTTTTCATATGGTTATGACAAAAGATTGTTGTTAACCTTATGGTGTATTCATATATTCATGCCTCCAGATGTGCAGGTTTTTGAAAATGTAAAAACAAATTGTTTATAGTGACAAACTTTTGTTTCACATTCAGACCTCTACCTCTAACAAATGCTTATGAGATATACATCCCACCAAATATCAACAAGTTAGGTGAAATCTTTTATGTATTGGATAAGGATGATGAACCAAAAAGGTGGAATTTTATGTCAAAATGAAATTCAAGTGTTACAAAATGTCATCATAGTTTTTATGCTATAACATTGTATACGGTTTGATTTCTAATTTTCTGTGTAAAATATGTAACTGTTAACATCCTGCAGGTATTCAAATGTTAAAACAGCCATGGGTGTTGAAAAATAATGGTTCTATTTTATGTTGTAAGATGTTTGATATTTAGATAAGATGACAATGCCTCTACTACATTGTACCATTATCAGTCTTTTTTTCTGGATGTTCAACAACTGAGGTTTGGAGACCAACAATTGGAGAGACAGATGGGCTAAGAGGACAGCCAGTATTTTGGCCCCAGCCCTCCAAGATCAGTGAGGACCCAGGACATGAGAGAACCTCTGCTGCATCATCCTATACTCAGTGAGTCCCTGGTCTTCTGATCAAGAAGATTGTGTGACCACTGAGGGAAGTGACTATCGGTGTGTGGGGTGCCTAAGGAGAGTCACCAGGAGGAAAGATCTCCCAAGCTTTCACAGAAAGCAACTTGGTCAAGCAATGGCCCTGACTCATCCGAATGGCTGACACTGAGGGAAGAAATAAGAGGTGCTATAGCTGGTTCCAAGGTTCCTGAGGAGACTTAACTGACTTGATAGATAACAAAAATTGATTGTTTTTAAAACAGGTCTCACCTTAATCTGGTCTTGAACATCCTGCAGAAATTATGCAACTACTAGAGGTATATAAAACAATGAGAAAGTAATATGTTATAAAGAAACTCAAATCACTAATACCTTTTGGCAGTTGCCAGCTACCCTGGTAGCTGACTATTGTCACAGATTAATGGACTGCACAGGGTTTCAGTTGTGGAATGCAGGGGCTTAAAATCTTTGGACTGCACTTAAAAGATCTACCGAGCTCTCCAACACGGCTCCTCCAGCTTCAACTGATCATCCATCTTGTGCAACAACAAAACAAAAAAGAGGGACATGTTGGGAGTTGTTGAAGCTGGAAATTGACCTAGGGCATGACCCAGATGTGACCTTACCAGAAAACAAAGAGCTCCCGGTCAGCCACAGTGAAGAAGTTGCTACAGCCCAGGAAAACACCAAGCCCCCAGGTAATCCACGCAATGGGTTGCTAGGCAGAGGGGCTGAAATTGACATCATCTTTCCCAGTATATAAATAAAGGTGTTACAGTGGTTGAGCAGTTCCTTTCTTCCCATCAGGAGAGTAAGGGTTCCACCTACCCCAGCTTTGTCTTGTCTTTATTTTTCTCATCCTCTCACCGTGCTTAACCCCAAGAACCTCAGGAGCCACATTGGGTTCTGGCACATTTGCATTGTATGATTTTAACCTTTAGTCCTTTATTTTTTTAATGTCTTATACAAATCTCTCAGTTTTATGTTTCTAAATAGCACTTGTATGCCTATAACATTCAAATTTCCTTCCTAAGTTATTCCACACCAATACCTGTCTAACATAGTCAATTGCCAACTGACTATTTATACTTGTATGTTTTTGCAATATGCAATATATTACATATCCTAAAAACATACTGAATATGTATGTCAGTTTAAATGTATCTAAAACTAATTCCTGTTATTTTTTCCCACTATCTATTTTCAGATACTCTATGTCTAGTTTTCTTTATCGCCTTTATACTACCCCGAACCTGCCAGTTTCTCATCCTTTCCCCATGTGTTACCATTTAATATCCTGTATCATTTTTTAAAAAATTAACATGATATTTAATATTTATGTGTCTGTGGTACATGTTATAAACTTTGTGAGAACAGAGATATAGGTAAATGTTATTCACCGATTATGTTCTGTTTGATTTCTCTGGCAGTTATGTAAAGGTGGAGACATAGTAACTGTAATGAAATGTGACCTACATTTTTGCAGACTGGCAGGACCCATGCTGGTGGCCTGCATCTTGTGAGAGCCTACTTGCTGATGGGAACTTGACGAGTCCCAGGGTGAAACAGGCTCAACATGGGTAGGTGAGCAAGCTCATCAGAGAGAGCTCTCGTATGTAACAAAGCCAATCTCGGAGAACACAGTAATTCTTCATCCATAAAACTGTTACTCCACTCATGAAGGCAGGACCCTGAGAGCTAATCACCCCTTAAAGATTCTACCTGGTTCCTCCACTTAATACTGTACCTCACAATGGGGATTAAATTCCAGCAGAAGCAACCATTCAATCCCTTGCATTATTTAGCTAAAATGCTTAGAACACACGTCATCTGTTTGGATTGTCAATAAAGTCATCTGTTGGGATTGGCAATAAAGTATTCAGGAAAAACTGAAGTGATAATTACATTGAATTATATCATCACTGTAAAATGCACAGCACTTCAGGGAAAAATAAACTTAGACATATAAACTACATTTAAAGAAATATCAGGCATTGCAAAACTTAATAATTAATTTTGTTTTTGTTTCAAACAATCTACATTCACATTCTTTCACATACTCCTTTCTTTTTATCACATGATGTTTTTCTCCTCTGTTCTTTATATACTTGTGTTTAGCTTTCATTTCCACTCCATTTCACTTGCTTAAGCAAATGTATCAGTGGCAAAATGATACCATCAGACAGACATCATCTTTCCAAGCCTCATATTTCAAAGCAACGTAACCGTCAACTTATTCCACCTCCATGTAACTGCATTGCATTGTCTTATGCAGTTGTTAATTCTTATCTGCTGATTTTGACACAGCAGGAAGAAAAATTTAATTAGTGTTTCTCTGTCCATCAAACCGAGTTTCTCTTGCTTTGAACACAGCCCGTTGTATCTGCCTCTTTTACTTACAGATATGAACAGAGGAAGATGACAGTTCATCCTGAGTCTTGGTGCCACTCTAACACAATTTATAAGAGAAGTCAAGTTTTTTCACATCAATGTGAAAAGTGTCATCTGTACTTAACTTAGTTTCCCTTTTTCCTTAAACTTCTTTGTTGTAATTTCAGAGAACTTATTTGTTATTTTCATAATTGCATATGCTAGCATGAACCAACATTCATCCTTGAAAACCTTTCAAAAACTGATCTACTTACTTAAATTAACCAAGACAGATAAGGTAGATGACAGTTAAATAGAAATTTAAAAAACAGATGTAGATCTATAGTAATTCCTGAAATTTTGGTATGAAATCTCCTGATGAATTAGTAAGATCGGTTATTTGGGCTATTTTATCCAATATTTTTTAGTCAGAATTTAGTGCATGCTGGTAAAAGTTCTGTAATTTTGATGTTCTAATATTTTTAAGATAAAGCATGTAACATTCAGAATTTATAAAGATTTGAATGGTATTCTCAAAAGCCAACTTTTCAAGTGGAAAAATGAAGAAGGAATTATAAAAAAAATCTTCCATTATGATTAAGCAGTATAGTCATATAAAATATTTACTAATATTCCCTGAGCTTTTCAATGAACTCTACTGTAAATCAAAGTTCTATTATTACATGGAAATCTCTTGTCAATGAGTAAAATATGTTGGTGTGATGATTGACGATGTGCTTGTCAGATACAGGTCATGTGACTTTAACTGCTAAACCAGAAACCATGGCAACACCTGGTTAGTGAAAATTGAAGAAATATTTTGTAGTTTGCATTCGTTCGAGTTGCTGGACTGTAACAGATATGTATTAATTGGAAGTAGAAATGACAGCTTGCAGCAGTCTCTAAGACAGGAAGCCAGCCATCAGCACCTGTCAAGGGAAAGGGTGAGAAAAGATGAATCAGACGCTGTGATGTGTGACTTCAAACACAGTGTCACTTGTGTGTACTCATCATTTGTAAACGTGTGGGGAAATGTGGGGTTTTGTTAATGTATAAATATTTTCAACAATGTCTTCAAGATATGAGAAAGAATCATTGCCTGTCAAGTTAAAAAGTGTAAATTATAAATTCAAAAGAACACATAAAACTTTGACAGTTCTAATCATGTCCCATCACCATGATTTCACAGGGAAAATGTGTGCATGCATGAAAGACACTTCAATAGAGAGTGGCAGCATCACTGTACCAAACAGCGCTGTCTTTTTTCCTGTCCTGTTAAATATGATTAGACAGTTTTAGATGACGAGCTCACCAAAATCAACCATATTTTCATACCATTCAACGGTGGGCAGAAAACTATTTTTATCAAATGGACACATTTTTAAATTGTTGAAAAGCACAAGACACTGATTAACATTCTTTCTCCAATCCAAGTTCCAGGGATCTACTTAATGATTTACTAACGATTAGGTTAGGAGACACACATAGATAGTACACACATGCCTCCCTACACATACGGCCTTGTGGTTAATTTCACGCCTATATTTTGCTTTGATGAACTAATAATTTACCACTAAGAATAACAATATCACTGAGGATGATAAAAATGGTAGGAACAGTGAATGATGGAGGAAGAGTCCCAGGTATAAAATACATGCTTAAAACTTTTTTCAATCAATATTGAATTTATTGCCGATCTGTAACACTAATTTTTAAGTGATCCAAAGGTGACTCCAAAGAAACAAACATAAAAATTATACTGAAATTTCATGTTACTTGTGGAGTCTAAGCTATTTAAACGTATGATTTTTCAGAAACTTAAGCATAACATTCATTAGTTTAGGGACGACCGTGTATTCCAAAAGTGTAAAATTCAGTGTTGAGAACTAGAGTTGGCTGGCTTATTTTCTGAGACCAATGTATTATAAAAATTTTTAAGTGAAGTTTGAGTGAATGAATGAATGAATGAATGAATATAAAACATATCTTACAAATTAGAATCTTACTTGGTTTAAAATCTAATATATATAATAATCATGAATATTTTCTCATAATCACATATCCAGGACCAAAAAAATTGGTGTGCATCACTTCTAAGAAGCCTAGCCATATACTAAAAATTCTTCAATATTGCCTCTTAAATTATCCAAGCTATTACCATCACCATACACATTGCTATTAGGCAGCATTTATGGTTTGATGGTTTTTAGAGGCAGATTTTTCTATCAACTATAATTATGTGCAATTTTGAAATTTTATTTTTACATGTAAAGATGATTTCCCATTTTCTTAACTGTTTCACATTTTCTGCCCATAGATTTCTTAAAAGTTTGGGGATATGGTGTAAAATGCATTTTAACATCTGTTTTATCAACCTGCATTTGTGAATATTTCCCTTCCTACCTCATTCCCATCCACGAAATGGTAAGGATGGTGCCAGATGCTGGTAGAAGAATTTCAAAGAAAAGGAAGTCTTGGCAAAACACTGAATTATCTTCTCTCAAAGAGGCCTTGGATATATTCATTCTTAGAATAAAATATCCTCAAATATCTCGACCAGAAAATAATCGGGAACAGAAAAATCTTCAGTATCCAGTTTCAGATAAAAAGTGACAGTATATGTTGTAGTTTGGATTATAAAGGAAAAGATTTAATATAGCACACATAATGTAGAGGACTATTTTATAATATTCTCCCAAAGAGTCAAACACAGAAGAGTGCAGGAGAGCTGTCCACACACTAAAGACCCACAGAACCCAGCTGAGGGCCTGGATCCCACAGCAGTGTCCCTCAGCTGGAGGCCCAGAGCCCATGGCAATGACTCACGAAAGTCCGCATCAAGGACCCGCTCCGGGAAGGCCCAAAGTTCAGTGGTGGACGTGAGAAAGTTTGCACTGCGGGACGAAGGATCTGTGCCAGCGGATTGAGGCTTTTGCAATGGAGCCAGGAAGCGACGCTCAAGGTAAGAACCAGAGCTTCCTTGAAAACAAGCACAGCCACCCTCAGTGACAGCGAGGACCAAGCCCCTCTGAGATGAGAACACTCAGGTTTAGAGCAGGAAAGCCGGCATAACAGGCTTCCGCAGCAGAATCCACAGCGCCATCTTCCGCTGAACTTCTCCTTTTATGACGTGGGAAGAATCCTCAGATGGGCCCTCCGCACCCAGCACCACTCCACCTCAGCCCCGCCGGGCATCACCTTGGCCATTACTTAACCCACCGTAGTTTGAAAGAGTGACTGCCCTGCCTTCTGTTGGTTTTACACATTTAAAACACTGAAATTTAAACCCAACATGGTAAGAAATAAAAACATGAATTGAAGAGTAGGAACAAAAGCAGCCCATTAATTTAAGAGGTTATTAAGAACAAGAAATAAGTGGTTAATATAGAACAGGGCTGAGAACACGGGCCTGTCACTTGTTGGTAAATTGCTCCTTCCTTGTTGACCACAATCAAATATGAACCATTTCCACTGACTTCTGCAGTATCCATTATGGCCCAAGGTGTCTTTCAGAAACTCTTTCCTGAAATGTCCTTTGCAGAATTATCTGCTGTGATAAAGATTTTAAAATAACCTTCAGTACATTGAATGGTACATAAAAATAAGCTATATGAAAAAGAAAGCCAATAGTGATAGAACTTCGGATAGAGCAGGGATATAGATACAGATATAGATACAGATGATATAGATATAGATATAGATATAGATATAGATATAGATATAGATGATGTAGATATAGATATAGAGATATAGATATAGAGATATAGATGACGTAGATGTAGCTATGTCTATAGATAGGTTCACAGGTTTCATACAACCCTAATCATCTGAAATTTACTAAGATATCCAGAAAAATAAGGTAGAAGTTACACATTTGACAATATTCTAGGTTACTCCAAGTGGAAGGGAATAGCAATTGATTTATGTCAGCCATTTAGGTACATGTCCATTTATAAATAACAGACAAGGTTAAGTGACATCTACAATGGTCAACTGTCCTTCTCAAACATTAAAACTTATGATTTTAATCTTACTCAAAGAGTTGCTGCAAATATTGTAGCCTTCCAATGTAAGAAAGTGGTTAGAGAGACACATTTATCTCACAGAACAGTGGAGAACAGTGTATTAATTAGGTTTCATGTTTTCTTGTGTAACTCTTACTGAATTTAAAAACTTTTTCTTTCCTGATATATGCCAGTGTAGAGTGGGGGGGGGACAGAAGGCAGAGTGATAGTGGCGAAGGAATGATTTCACCAGCCGTGGGAAAGTGTGCAAAATTAGAAATCAAATTAGCTATGTGTTTTGACAAGGCGAGTTGGAGTCATGAGTTTCCTAAACTCCAATTAGGCAAAAAAGTTAAGACATAATGTGAGCATCATGCTGTATAATAGCTAGAGATCTCCATAAACATTTATTATGTTCAGAATCTGAGAAAGAGAAAACTAAAACAAATAAATAAATGAGCCATAATTGGTCGCGTTTGTGGAAATTCTCTATGTTTTCTGCTTCCTTTGAAAGTCTCCTTGAAGTAACAGAATTCTTTTGAAGACCACAGGCTTCTGAAGGATTCAGTGGTGGACGCAAAAAAACCTAGTGCTTGTGTTAGCTGGCGACATAAACTCCAAGATGCATCCTAGGATGCCACTCATCTGTGGTAGGCACGAGTTACTAAGGGTCTTTGCACTGAGGGTCAGTACAGGCCCAGGCTAACCGGGCTTCAAAGTGAATGTTTTCCAGTGCAGAAAGTCACTTTGTTGGGGTTCCCGAAGAGGATCCTTGGGGAATTCTGATGCTAAAACTGCCGTGTATTCTGCCTGCAGTCTCTACCATCTTGGGGTAAAATGTTAGCCCAGGCCTGAAACATATTTTCCCATGCGTGGTGCCCACTCTCAGGTATGTAATTTCTGTTATTAGCCAGAAATACCTATCGTGTAAATGATCTTAAAAATGTCCAACCAGATTTTAATGTAACACTGCAGTCTACCTTACTCAGAATCAGATGCTGTCTTTCAAAATTAATAACCATCTTATTTCATCAAAACATCTGTTTTTGGGTCATTCTTATGAGCTAAATAAGGGCAGAAGCCATATAGTGATTAACTTTATTTTTAGTTAGCCTTGGGCTTCTAACATTGAAGTAATAAAAAATTGTTGAAAGCCAATAAATGGACTCATGAATCTCATACTACAAGTATGAAGAAGAATAATTAAAAAGCAACAAAAAGTAATTTAATGAAACAAAACATATATGTCTGAATATCCAGTAGACAAATAAATTATCATGTCAACTCTATTTGCATTTGTAAATAACAGAGAAATATGATAATGTCGACTTCATTTGGTCATCTTTTCCTTTTGTCCCTTCACAGATATATAAAATACACCATTTGAGAATCTAGAAACTTGTGTTTAATTGTTATTATATATGCATTATTTAAAACTCATCAAATACAATCAGTAATATAAAATAAAATAGAAAAATTAAAACCCTAAAAACTTTCTTCCTTGTTGACCTTCTTCTCTCCACTCATCTTAAAAGATGCTGCTTCTAACTTTCAGAGACATCTTTCCCTGAAGTGTGTGTTTTGTCCCAAAATTTTTAGAAACATGCTATATTTTTCGTTAACCTAACTGTATATTAAAAATGTTTTCCTCTAAATGAATATGGCTGTTTGCTATTCATATTTAGAAATCACATTGTAAAGTATGCAATTTAGTACTTCGCCTAGCAGGAGTATTCAGATTATGGGTATTTTTGTGCAGTTCAAACCGCACTGCAAGGAACATAGGGTATGTACAACTTTAAGCAAGTGGTGTGGCACTTTGCAAAGATACATTTTTAAAGGTGTTGTCATGGGCCAAAATAACGTACGTAATTTAATTATGAATCATTTTAACAAAAGTCAAAATAAATCAATAACTATTTTCTCGCATGCCTTATTTCAGTCTTCATTATACATAGCTGTAATCTTATTTTGAATTTTTAGTGCACTTAAAGAAGGAAACCCACATCTCTTTATACCCTCATATTCTTCAGCATATTTATTTACTTTCATATAAATGGAGATTTTTATGGAAAAATAAAAATGTCAGTTATAAAGTCATTGCATTATTTAATAAGCTATCTAATATGACTCAAGTACCAATAGTATGATTGTAATTAAAAATCAGTTTTCATGTTTAGCTATGAACCTTTTAATCAGAGTGGCTGAAATTCTACATTATCCAGGTCATTTCAAGTACTGCTTTAAATTCTGAGTTGTACTGTTCTTTTCCCTAGTTTAGATTGACGTCAAAAGATTTCTTCTGTTCTGTCTTCCCTAAGGATATGTTATCCTTGGTTTAAAATGTCTCAGGTTTACAAGTTCATATGAAATAATGCTGTTACCAGAGTTATGTAGCAATGGGCATATTCAATCCTGTGTTACACAAAAACTCTATTTTGCAGATCTCAATAGCCAGATATAGTGGTGCATTCCTGTATTCCAGCACTCAGGAGGCTGAGGCAGGAGGATTACCCTCAACTCAAGGCCAGTAGGGGTTACATAATGAGTTTGAGGCCAGCCAAAACTACACAGTGAGACCCTGTCTCAAACAAAAGAAAATGAAACCAAACCAAACCAAACCAAACCAAACCAAAAAGGAACATCGCAGTTATTTTTTAAGAGACATATTCAGGTCATTTTTTAAAATGTGCCATTTTCTTTTCTTACCTAAGAACATATTATTTGTTGTTGTTGTTGTTGCTATTTGGGCATTAATTATTTTATTTTTTATGTTATTATCTATAAAACACTTAAGCAAAGTACCAAACAGTGAAAATCACTAGTGATTTGGGCATTATTAAATATTAAGAATGTTTATTTTTCTTTATTTATCTAACATCTCACCTTGCTCATTTTCAATGTTGAGATTATACCATTATGACCTGATTTAAGTAATTTACACTTTTATAAATATTAGTTTTCAACATTTTATTAGCCTACTTTTT
Organism: Dolichotis patagonum; assembly: GCA_004027295.1. Taxonomy (NCBI): domain Eukaryota; kingdom Metazoa; phylum Chordata; class Mammalia; order Rodentia; family Caviidae; genus Dolichotis; species Dolichotis patagonum. The sequence goes on from PVJX010017516.1 coordinate 33,469, forward strand.
CTTCAATAGCACTATACATACATATATATATTATATATTTCTAGAAGCTCTCTATATTTAGAGAATAGAAACGGTTATGATAATTCTAAGTCACAAATGCACTTTGGTCCGATACTCAGTGCATTTTTGTTTGCTATAAATTTCCGCATGATAATGTGAACTCACTTCAGACAGAAAATCTACAGAGAAGAGGCGACTTACAGTATGTTAGGATAGCAAAACTCCTGCTAAGCTTGACATTAATTAGCTACTGGTCCTCTCTCTGGACTCAGAAATGTCTAAAAATGACTCTCTCCTCACTGGATATATTAATAGCTTCCTGACACCTTGAAGTTTTATTTTATCATATAGAAAACTCCATGGTCAAGTCCCCCTTCTGGTTGTAGGAGGTTTTGCCATCCGCTCTGTCCTCCTTCCTTATGTTTTTTCATTTTATCTCTTAGTGAAGGTTTCTGTGTCACGTTATTTATAATCTTAAGAAGTTCCCTAAGCTTTTCCAGATTTCCCGTGATTCACCTCTGCAGGCTGTCGGGTTGTCTCATGGAAGATTGTAAAGTAGCCATTGTACTTTCAGCATTTGAGAAATGAAGGGAATAGAAGAGAAGAAGTACTGAAGGGTCTGGAAATGATCAAATTATGTTATGTGTACAAATACGCCAAATTACAATTACATCGTCCCGTGCAACAAATATGACCCAACTTAAAAAGGTGCTGGACTCAATGATAATCCCATCTGTTTTACAAGTTACTTAACTCTACAAATAACTTCTTCAAATTTTATATGAGAAAAATTCAATCTGCCTAACCTGAATGTCCTTAACTGAGTTCACAGACTGTTCAGGGAGCCTTATTAAAAGGCTTTCAGTTAAATACTTTAGAAATCAAAAGCGCAGTGATTCATATGGTCTCAAAAAATTAACGTTTTCAGCATAATTCGCTCTTAAACTTATTGTCTCAGGTCCAATAAATATTTCTCAAATTTAAATACAGAGATGACTTAGGACGATCAAAAATTCGTACGGTTGGGTAAAAGCTCTTGCGGATAGTGACTACGGTATTCTAATTACATCTAAAAAGACTACTGAAATATGTGGAATGATCATCATTACTGCTGCAAAATTATAGAGAACTAATTATCACTTTCTTCAGAAGCCATAAACGTTAATTAAAGAGTACAAAGAAGGGGCATGTGCAAACAAATGTCTTTAATGAGATCCGAAAGATTTGCCAACTTCCAGTGAGTACAGATTTTTTAAAAGTTTTAATAATATTAAACATGAACTCACAGCTTATATCACCCATCTTTTCTGGCCACACCCTGAATTATCAAAGGAAATTCTGTCATAGACATTCAGTATAAGCAACAATTTTATATTAATGCTATTACTTTTTTATCAAAAAATTACATATTTTAAATAAACACAGGGCATATAGAATAACAGATGATGAATTATTATGTATTTAAATTAGCACTTCTACTTTTATGGGAATATTGGCTCCTTGTTGGTTGTCATATTGGATTAAAGAAACAGCAGCGTAGCCAAGTTCATGGCAAAACAGATTAATTTAATCAGATAATGACTTAAAACTTCTAGTAAATTTTGTATACTAACCACACAAATGTCTATTTCTTATCTTTTTTTTCTTTTTTTTTTTTTTTTGGTCTTTTTCAGACAGTGTCTCACTATGCAGTTCAGGCTGGCCTTGAGCTCACTTTGTAGTCCAGGCTGGTCTCAAATTTGGAAATGATTCTTCTGCCTGAGCCTCCCAAGTGCTGGGATTACAGGATTACACCATCATGCCTGGCTAAATGTCTATTTCTTAAATATGACTAAATTTTAAAAGTATTTTAGACTTACCTTTATTTAAAATGATTGACTTAGCATCTTGTATTTTGCTATTGAGATAAAATACCTGACACCCAAATTTAAAGATGAAAAGTTTTATTTAGCTCATAGTTTGTAGAGATTTCAGTCCATAATCAACTGGCTCCAAGGCAGGGTGAGTTGGCAAGGCAGCACAGTTCCTGGTGGGCAGAAATTAGCAAAAGCAACAAGGACAAGATTCTTCCTGTCCTTATATTGTATCAGATTAGCAGACAGCTGATCGGAGGGTGGTGTAGCACTCACACCATTAATCCTGGCCAAAGCTATGCCAAACCAGTCAGTGGACCGTTTACTAATCAAACACCCTTAATCCCAGCAACACACACTCTAGATTCAGTCACCTCTGAAAAAAACCTTTGTTGGGACAGCTAGACCATAACAAACCATAACAATGATCCAACTTATAAGTATTCTTTTTTTATTTTTATTTAAAATACAAATGGGCAAGAAAAAGCTAACAATTAATATATTTAAACAGTTTTCAATCTTTATAACTATTAAAAAAACCCTGACATTTAACTTCCTGCCTATCAAACGTAAGAAGGCAAAGCTAACTCCTAATTCTTATAAAACATCCGGGTAAACGGAACTGAACATTGTCATCTTCAGCTATTCATAGCGTTCTGCTGCTTTTACTGCGCTATGCCAGGAAGATTATTAGACACGTATGAAATGTCTGAAGAAGCAAAATAAATTTAAATAATTGATCACAAGTGATTCATATTTTATTTTTAATTAAACTATACTCAAATACAAAGCAACACTGTCTTTTTCTGATACATTCAGACAGAATATAGGAAAATCCAAGATAACATTTTCAGTCACATTAAAAGGGGAGTTAAAAATCAATGTGAGTAATCAGATGATAAAAAGATACTGATGTATAGTAATAAATACTTATATTTTATAGTGATAGCAACAAAGATCCTGGTTAACATAAAAATTATCTTTTTAACTGATTGCAAAGGTGAATTTTCAAGGGTGTAAACTATGCCGGAATGTAAGGCTCACACAGGAGGTGACATGTAAGCACTGATCTTCCCTAAGGTAAACAAATGATGTGACATTTTTGTTTTTACTATCCTACATATAATTTGACTCCCACGCCAAAAGACATCGGAAAATACAATACAGAGTCCCCTCTAGAGACAAATCAATTAGCAGAATAAAATGAATATATATCAATATCTAAATATATCTATATATATCAATATATATATCAATATATATATCTATATATATCTATATATCTATATATATCTATATATCTGTATATCTATATATCTATATATCTATATATCTATATATCTATATATCTATATATCTATATATCTATATATCTATATATCTATATATCTATATATCTATATATCTATATATCTATATATCTATATATCTATATCTATCTATCTATATATCTATATATATATATATCTATACATATATATATTAGAATTGTCAGAGAGGGGAACGGAGATACATGAAAGTGACACGTAGACAGTTAAGTGGAAAAGTGGACAACACAGGTGAACATATTGGAGAGAGAGAGACAACACGTAACCTTACAGTAACCAAATACGGAGACAAAGAAATCAGTACAGTGCACACAGCGACAGACACAGAAATGTTTTCTGTGGAAAATTTGCATGGGTTTTTATTTGAGCCGTGCTAAACTGCGGCTGTGTTGTAGAGGATTCTGTTAGAAAACCCTGACCTGCCCTTTGGGGGCTGTAGCGAGGGGCACCGTGTGGTGACCAAGTGGCCTTGCTGGAGAGGAGCTGAGCGCCCCTGCAGCGGGTCTCTTCTGTCGCTGGCCTCCCTCGGGGCTGCGGAGGCAGCTTAGCCTCAGGTTCCTCCTCCTCTAGGCCCTGGCTGCACACGATGCTGATTAACTGCTGTTTCCTGCAACTGGAATCTATTACCTGTGACTCGCGCCGCCGAAGTCTTGGTAGATAGTTTAAAGCTTAGTGATCCGATTGCCATGTATGTTTTTAAAAACCTAAGATTCGATTTGCTGTTTTTACTCTTGCCATGGGTTGCATGGGAGATGGTAGATTGGAATTAACTTGCTGGGATTCCAATGATGTCTCCATGGGATTACAAATATAACTTTTTGGATTGTGAGGAAAACTAGAAAGAGAATTATAATACTTGGATGACTGAACTCGATATTTGGGTTTACAATATCCCTGGACGTTTTCATTTCTTTACTTCCTTTTTTATTTTTTTTTGGATGTTTTCTTTGAGATCAGTGTTTATAAAAACAAAACTATACTGGATAAGTAGATTTCTGGTCCCTCTGTGTGAAGCAGTTTTCATGTGCAAGGAAAGGTTGTAGAATAATTACAGAAAATGAAAAGGGACAGAGAAGTGACCCAGATTACTGTTTGTTTAATTTATAAACGTGCAGACACTACCAAATCAGAGCAAGTACAGCCACCCAAGTAACTTCATGACTGCCTCTGTCCCTTAGCTATTTTCTCACTTTTGTGTGTTAAAGAAAGACACCAATTTGTCCATATACAAAAATAACTAGAATGTAGAATTGGGGGAAAATTTCCAGATTGAAATATTTACCGGAAATAATCATCACATTAAACTCATCTCACAGGGCTGTCCATTTTCACAAACTCTGTTTCCACATGAATTTACCAATAATTGGCACAAGCTGATGGTAAATGCCTGTTTCAGGGGCTTAGACTGTATTTGGGTGATATATAAATGAATAACCTCAATCAAATAGGTAAACAATTTGGAATATATTATCTTTCATATCCCTAGAGCATCATTTTAGTGGATGATTACAGCCAAATGAATATTATCTTATAATTTTCT
>PVJX010017517.1:0-38192 GCA_004027295.1 Dolichotis patagonum
TAAAAATGCCACAACTTTTTTATCCATTCCTCAGTTGATGGGCACTTAGGTTGTTTCCAGGATCTGGCTATTACAAATTGTGCTGCTATAAACATGGGTGCACATATATCACTGTGGTATGATGTTTTCAGTTCTTCTGGGAACATACCCAGAAGTGGGATAGCTGGGTCAAATGGGACTTCCAAACCCAACTTTTTGAGGAATCTCCAGACTGACCTCCACAGTGGTTGCACCAGTCTACACTCCTACCAACAGTGATAATTCCTATACTCCCACAAGTGAGCATTTTGCCATCAGAATGAAAAACGGAAACCCTTATGGTATAGTGAACCATTCCCTGTCATGGCACATCCCAGTGTGTCAGTTCTGGCATGCTAACTCATTTGGGAGACCTGTGTTCATGGGCTTTCCGTCTGTACAAGTATGGATCAACTTTCAGACATACTTGTGATTTTTCTTTGGCTATAATTCTTTATGTTTGGAGCTTTCATTCTTTTTTTTTTTAATTTCTAAAATGAAATATCTTAATTTTGGGGTTACAAAAGTAAAAGATGCTAAGTGCAAAAAAGTGAATACAAAAAAGTAAAAAGAAAATCACTTCTGATTCCATTAATCAAAAATAAACAACATTAACACCATAGAGTTACAGCACCTTCAAAGCTCCAATGCCTGCAGATAGTACATGCATTTTTTAAAAAACAGGGCTGAATTAGCACCAGTATTTTTTCCTCCTTTAATTAGCTTGTCAACTGAGCTCCGCTCTGTGGGCATCACTCAGTTTTTCACATCATTTTTTACCAATGGTCAGATGTGTATTTTAACTTTTACTAACTTGATCCATTCCGCACATATTCATCAAATGATTATGTGTGTAGGAATATTTTGTTATGTGAACATTGCAATCCCATTATACTGGAATTGGGAATTGATAGGTCACACAGTGTTTCTGTGTCATCCTGTCCTCCTGACTGTAATGGCTGCTGTGTCTTCTGTGTGTAAGACTGTCACAGTCCCTTGTTGCTCCTGGAGCATCGGTAGCCCTGCTACTTCCTCCCAATGTGTCTGATCCCTCCTGCAGTCTGGGGGGTCAGTGACGTTCTGTCATTTCACCCTGAGTGTCCTCCTGCATTTCTAGGTTCCAGTGTCACTAGCTCCCCCACTGATCCTTAGGACATTTTGGGATCCTTTATTTCCATCCATTGTTGGGTTTTTGCGTGGTGATCTATAGTCTTTTTATAGTTGCTAGAATATTAATGATTATTTTCCTCCAATTCCATCCCCTAAGCCATATTCCCAAAATAAATGTAACTGTCTCCTGTACCACACCTTTCAGTCTTGGGGAATCTACCACATGGGTACTGTCAGACTTTTGGCTTGAGGGTATTTTTTGTATTGTGCTGTTAGGAAAGTTTTTCAATCCAGCCCTTCTGTATCAACACGTTAGCCTCTTGGAAGTACAGAGAGTTGGCTCTCTGCCCCATTTGCTGCCCCATTTACTGTAGGACCCATAAACAATATTTGGTTTTTCTTTTCTGAAATTCTCTGGATGGGAATGGGATGCCATTTTGTAGCTCCCTTTCTCCTTCTGATGGCATATAGCTCTTTGAGATTTCAAGAGGAGCTGTATCTGATGTGAACTGAATGCCTACCATATGCCAGATCCCAGCCAGGGCTCTGTAGTTAATCTCATCCAACCCTCTGCACTTTCTCTGTGTGGGAAAGTGGTATCATCCTTATTCTACATTTAAAGAAACTAAGGTTTAGAAAAGTTAATTTGTCCAGCATCATATCGCTGGTAGTAGTCAGGGTTCAAATGAAAGTCTTCCTGCCTCCAAACCAATCACTTGGATTTTTTGCACAATCTCAAATGATGGAACAGTCTCCCTTTCTATCCCTCAAGGAGGTTTCCAGCCCTGCCTCCCCCAACTGCTGCCTTCAGAGTCCTCCTGGCCCTTTTTTGGCTCTGCATAAACTGTTTTTCCAAGGTCAGTTGCTCTTACCAGTGCTCGCCACATGCAGCTTTTCTGGAGCATGTGTGGCCCTAGAGTGATTATTCTTCCCTTCATGTGGCTTTCTTCTGCTTTCCCAACAACCAGAACCCTGAAAGATCTTGCTGAGGCCTCCATGCACCAGCTCCCAGCACAGCAGTATTCCCTGCTTCTCCAGCTCTCTGACCTACTCAGCAGCAGTTCCTCCTTCCCTTAAATGGGGCACACTTGTCTCATTTTGCCTTTCTCCCTATTACCTTCTTTTTGTTCATGTCAGAACTGAAACAGGATATGTGATGACTCTGAAGTTACTGATGGTCCTGATTTAATTGCCTTCTTGTGTCTCTGACTCATGTCCTGAAGGCATATTTACCTTAGCATGGCCAAGGCTGCACTCATTTCCCCTCCACCACCTCCCTCACGGACCTTTCATATCATTTCTTGGCTTGGATAATGACATTATAATCTGCTATCATCAGTTGTACAAGATGTTGTTTTACTCTTTATTTTCTCATATTTCATGTTCAGTTGATTTTCAAACCTTGTTAATGGATTCTACTTTGGAAATGTCTTCTAAGTCTGTCTCCTTTATTTTCTCTGCCTTGTCTTTGTTCTGGCCTTGTACTCTTGCCTGGACTGTGTGAGTGGCATGTAAATAGTATTATCTTCTCAAAAAAAAAAAAAAAACAACAAAAAACCTGATTATGTCATTCTCCTCTTAAAATACCTCTGCCAGTTTACTCTTCCCTGGAGGACACAGTCCATGTTGCTGATATGGCAGAAATATTCTGCACAATTGCACAAACGTCTTCATCCCTCCAGCATTATCTCTGCTCACCTTCCCTGGCTGGCAACTCCCTCTGCCCCTTTGGGCTTCAGCCACCAGTATTTCCACATGCATGCATATGGCACCGCTTGCTCTTTGCTGCTTGCCTATTTTTCTCCCCAAAGTCCACCTTGTATGAGAATTCTCATTCTTCAGATTTGCTAGGTCCTTGGCAGATGTAGCTCTATTTTCCTTTGTAGCCCCCCTCACTCCATCGGCTAGTTCAAGCCTCCTATTTCCTGACTGTGTGCTTGACTCCCTGGCTCAAATGGGAATTCTGAAGGGTAGTGATGACTCAACACCCAACATAGTGCCTTGTCACGCAATAGGTGGCGAAAGTATGTCATCTTGTTCTCTCCAGAGTGCCTATGATGCTCAGGACTGCACCAGGTATCCATGACCTTCTACTACCCTGATTCATCATCTTCCTACTCATGTCCGAGTCTTTGGCAGTATTAGGGTAGTTATAGTTCCGTCCCATTCAGCCCAAAGAACTGCACCTCCCTTCCATCCCAGGGTGACTGATTTTCTCGTCTTAAATCCACAGCATTCCCGGGACCTCTGCCCCTCCACCATATTGGAGAGAGGATCCAATTTCTTTGCAGCTTTCCCTGCTGTCTATGAAGCCCTATTCATCCCCTGGGCTTATGTTTTTCCAAATTCTCAAAATGAGGTCCGGTCCGCTTGCATCAGAATAATTCTGATTGCTTGTTTGCAGTGCAAGTTGTTGGGATATCCTTTGTTTGATTCCACTGAATGAGAATTTCTAGGACTAGGAATTTGTATTTTGGTTAAGCCCCCAAGGGATTCTAGTGTATCCTAGAGTTGTGACTTGCTCCATAGCAGTGCATACCTCCTAACACTCAGAAAGAACACGAGTTCCCTCAGACTTTACCATAGTGGAAAGTTGAAGTAATACTGGAATGTGCTGTAGAGCCATTGCCCCTCCTGGAGGGTCACAGGACAGTTAGCATATTAAGGGTTACTATACCAGCGACAAAAAACCCAAGAGAAAACCTGAGTTCCACCAGGAAGCTCTCTATTCTCCCTTCATATCAGTGGACATTTTGGCACAATTTTCTCTTAACACTGGTTGCTGTATTGCCCCAGGGCAATTTATTTTGATGTTTACCATAAAGCAATCCCTGTGATGTGCTTAGTGGTTTCTGGCACTTCGTGGGCTTTCCGGCCTGAGAGTTGCTGCCCTGCTTTATTCTGTGCTCCGCCATTGCTTCCTGCTGTGGGTTTCTGATAGTCCCATCTTTTTCCTGTTACTCTACAGGGGGGGTCCTTTATACTGCCACTGTGAAAAACTACCTGGGGACAGAGTCGATTATCTCCCGGGCTGTGGGTCGCGCTGAGGATTGGATTCGAATAGAGACCTTGCCAGCCTGGCTTAACGGTGGGTAGAGGGAGATAGGTCCTCTGAGGTACAGAGTGGGTGGAGGCTGGGTGACCCCAGGCTATGTCTGTGGGGATCTGAGGCCACCGGTCTCCCCAGCCCCTGCCTTTGTTGCAGCTGTAGCCCTGAGTCCAGCTGAATGGGGGGATGAAGATGGTGACGAGGAAATCTACTTCTTCTTTACGGAGAATTCCCGAACATTTGACTCCTATGAGCACATCAAGGTCCCACGGGTGGCTCGTGTGTGTGCGGTGAGACCCCTGGCTGACTGTCTGTTTGTCATCTCCTGCTATGTGTTCTCCTGTCATTTCCTCTCTGGATCTCTGTCTTTGCATTTTTTCTCTGTCTTCTTTTTTCTTTTCCTTTCTTCCTGGAAACTCGAAGCACGTCTGGCCTCTCAGACCTCCACAATTACCATTGTGACATGCTGTCCATAGAAGGGGGATGAGTGTATAAGTTAAAGGCTGGAACCAGTGGCAGACAGACCTGGGTTTACCACTTGCTGTGATGTAGGCAGATTTTTTTAAATTTTCATTTTTTTAAATCACATTTGAAATGTAGAATGAAGATTATAATGATGCTGACCTAGGATTGTTTGGAGGACAAATTGGGGCTCAGGGCTACAGCTGCCCTGTTTTGAAGACTATATGAGGGAACTTAATAAAATACTTCATTATAAGTACACAGTTGACTTAGTTACTGGCTTTGCTATGATGACCTCATATACTCCCGAATTTCATTATCCCTGCTATTCCCTGGTCTGTATGTCTGTTCTCACATTTCTATGCATGTCTCTCCATCTTTTGTGTCTGCCTTGAAGTCAAGGAGGAAACTTGTATTTGTAGCCATACTCCTTGCTTAATGTTGGTCTTCTAAAGAGACTGTTCCACGTGCTTGTCACACCAGGGGGACCTTGGGGGCCGGAAGACCCTTCAGCAGAGGTGGACAACATTCCTGAAGGCTGACCTGCTGTGTCCAGGGCCTGAGCATGGTCGGGCCTCCACCGTCCTGCAGGACATGGCTGAACTTCGACCTGTTCTTGGAGTGGGGACTCCTGTCTTCTATGGCATCTTTTCTTCCCAGTGGTGAGGGCTGCTGGTGTGGAGAGTTACAGGATAGGAGACCATGGGATTGGCAGTGTCATTGCTATCTCCTTCAGAGGGGGATAGACTCTGTCCTGTGGCTCCATATGTGATTCTTGGAGTCATTTCATTTGACAAGAGATAGGTAGTTCTCTAGCTCCCTGCAGATACATACTTTCAATCTATGACTCTTCCAGGGAAGGGGCTTCCATCTCTGCTGTCTGTGCCTTCAGACCACAAGATATTCGGACAGTACTGAATGGTACCTTCAGAGAGCTAAAACATGACTGCAACAGGGGACTACCTGTCACGGACAATGATGTGCCCCAGCCCAGACCTGGAGAGGTAAGGGAGCCAGGCCAGGTCTTCAACCCAGGGCTAAATTAAAGAGCTGCCCTCAGGGCAAGAGCCAGACTGTGTATCACTGACATTTTGTTCTCTGAGAAACTTTGTCACCCAGCCCTGTGTTTGTTCTAGTGTATCACCAAGAACATGAAGCTCCAGCAGTTTGGCTCTTCGCTCTCTTTGCCTGATCGTGTACTCACCTTCATCCGGGACCACCCACTCATGGACAGGCCAGTGTTTCCCGCTGATGGGCACCCCTTGCTGGTCACTACGGATACAGCCTATCTCAGAGTGGTGGCCCACAGGGTGACAAGCCTCTCAGGGAAAGAGTATGATGTGCTCTACCTGGGTACAGGTATATTTAATAGTCAAACAAGTTGACCTATAGTATTTACTGTCATCACAGAGGGGACCCCTAATATGTACAGGCATCAGAGTCCCATGGACAGGGGCCATTAGGCCATTATCTTACCCCTTTCTTGTCTCCTAGAGGATGGACACTTGCACCGAGCAGTGCACATTGGAGCCCAGCTTAGTGTCCTGGAGGATCTGGCCTTGTTTCCAGAGCCACAGCCAGTTGAGAACATGAAATTATACCATGTGAGTTATAACTTTGGGAAAATCCAGTAGAGAGACATCTGACTGTAGACAGGTGACCCCGAAGTCTGGAAGATTCAGCATATTCCCCTTCCCTGCTTCCTTTCTATAGGGCTGGCTCCTGGTTGGCTCCCACACCGAGGTGACACAAGTGAACACAACCAACTGTGGTCGTCACCAGAGCTGCTCAGAGTGTATCCTGGCTCAGGATCCTGCCTGTGCTTGGAGTTTCCGGCTAGATGCATGTGTGGCCCATGCTGGGGAGCACCAAGGGTGAGTAAAGCTCTACTGGTTTCTGGCCTGCTATTCCAGGGCTGTTCCCATTTCTCACCCACTAATGCCACCCTGCCTCTATTATTTTCTTCTGTTGATGTCTGTGTCACTTGCATATCCATCTGTCAACCTATATTAACTCCCATCTGTCCATCTGGTGCTACTCATTAGTGTCTTTGCTTCTCTGCTAGACCTGTCCTGATAGCAGGACTGAGTCCATGTCAGTTGATGACTACAGTGAGACTGACATACTGTCAGAGGTAGTTTTGTACGCTATTCTCAGTTTCTGTTTTACAAGAGCTCTCGGGATATAGCTCAGCAGCATAGGTGCCTGCCTGGCAAGGGCAAGGTTCTGAGTTTGATACTCAGTACAAAACAAACAAACACACAAACACACCTCTCAGAAGTGTTTCATGGCCACTATTCCTCTTTTCTTTCTTTTTTTTAAATTTTTAAAAAAAATTTTTTTCATTTTATTTTAAAGGGGATAAAATTAAACACAACAGAACAGAACAGAATGGGACATAAGAAAGCATAAATTTCAAAGCTAGACAACCAGAGATCTGTACTATCTGTCTTATTGTCTCTTGTTTTCTTCCAAATGGTTGCCCGTATCTTTGCATACGGGGAGCTCATACTAAATAACATAGCCAATCTTTTCACAAGATGTGTAGTTCACTGGCTCCCACTTGCTAAGGGGGGGGCACAGGACAGGGGACAGGACAACGTGAGATGTTCGATTCTCAGCCCGCGCTCTGGCAGGTCCACATCTGCTCCCCGGAGAGGGGAGGAATTCCTTGTTCTCGTGGCACCCTGAGTCAACTGCAAGGTGCAGGTCTTGACATGCCAGGGTCTCTCTCCTTCGGGCTGCTGAAAGTCTGCCACACTCACAGCCGCCCCCAGAGAGGGGAGGAGCTCTTTGTTCTCCTGGCACCCCAAGTCAACTGCACGGTGCAGGTCCCGATGTACCAGGGTCTCTCTCCTTCGGGCCACCGAAAGTCTGCCACACTCACAGCCGCCCCCCCAGAGAGGGGATGAGCTCCTTGTTCTCCCGGCACCCCGAGTCAACCGCATGGTGCAGGTTCCGAGGCGCCAGGGTCTCTCCCCTACAGGCCCCCGAAAGTCCACCATACTCACCTGCTATTTCTTTCTGATGAATTGACCATTGCATTTCCAAATTTTTGAAATGGCCAGCAGACCACAGAAAGAATTCTCTTTAGGCTCCTGTTTGAAACCAGTAGCTATAGCGATCTGCTGGCCTTGCTTCAGGGCCATTCCTCTTTTCTTTCTGTAACTCTGCATTCTTCTCTCCTGTCTCTCTATTGATTACTTTTTAGCTACTGATTGTTGCTATTTCTCAGGATCCTGTGCTGGCCCCCTTGGTGATTTCAGTCCTATTACTTCAACATCATGTGAGTGTTGATGACAGCCACAAATTTATCTTGGTTGAGCTACAGAATTCCCTGTCCTGGGTCTGGGGATATAGCTCAGTGGCACAGGTGCCTTTCTGGGAAGTGTGAGGTTGTGAGTTCCATCCCCAGTAACCCCCCCCCCCCAAAGAATTCCCTGTCTAGCTCCTACTTGATATTTCCCTTGGATGCTTCCCAAGCAACTCAAATTTAGCAAATCTAAGTATGTGCTATTGTTCATTATTTCTCTCCTAGTTCTCATTTCAGTTAAAGGACTGCTATCCTTCCTGCTGCTCATGTCAGACATCCTAAATATTTCAATATAGATCTATACTAGATAAAAACACTCTTGAAGCTTTTATTGTAGGAAGTTTCAAACATATTCAAAAATTAGAGACACAAATATAATGGATTTTTGTATATCTATCCTCAGTTTCTTTTTTTTTTTTTTTTCTTTTTTTGGTACTGGGGATCAAACTCACAACCTTGCGCTTGCCAGGCAGACACTTATGCCACCAAGCTAAATCCCCAGTCCCCATACTCAGTTTCAACAACCATAAACTCCTGGCCAGTTTTGCTTCATGAATAACCCTATTGCCTTTCAACTATTTTGAAACAAATCTTAGATATCATATCACTTCATTCGTAAGTCTTTCTTTTTTTATCTCTAATGCATCTTTCTTTGTTTATCTCTAATACAAAATATAATCAATATGTTGCAATGGATGTTATCATTACCAAAAGTTTAATTTCTTAGTGTGATCAAATATCCAATTGTCTTAGTTACTTTTCTCATTTCTGGGACAAAAATACCTAATACCTACAAGTTAAAGGAAGAAAGCTCACAGTTTGTAGAGGTTTTAGTCCTTAGTCAGCTGGCCCCCAGGCAGTGTGGCATGGCAGAAGAGAAACAGTCCGTAGCAGGTCAGGAAGGAGGCAAGGAGCATGCCTCCTTTTTGTCCCTGCGTATTACATCCCAGCTATAAGCCTATTGATTGGTGCCACCCACGACCAGGGTGGGGCTTCCCTCTCCAGTGACTTCACACGGTCACACTCAGAACTATGCTAATCCAGTTAGGGGACTGATCCAGATTATCACATGCCCTTAATCCATACTCACATACTGTAGTTGTACCCACCTCTGAAAAGCCACACTTATAAGCCCTTGTGGCTTTGAGGGGACAAGGCATAACACCAGTCAGTATTCCAATTTCTCCATTTGCATGTACTTAAAAACGTAGTCTATCAGACTTGACATTTTGCTAACTAGGAATATAAAGTGATTCTAAGGTGTTAGGCTTGGTCAGCTTTGCAGTTTTGATTAAAGACTTTGAGCTGGTTTTTTAGTTTCTTTTGGGAGAACTTTAATCTTCTAAGACAAAAGCAAATGCTTTATTCTTTCCTTTATTGTTTTAATATGGATTGAAATAAGAATTTCATTGGTCTGGCCAGGCATAGGACACATATGTGTAATTTCAGCACTCAGAAGACTGAGGCAGGAGGATCTCTAAGTTTGAGGACAGCCTGGACTGCATAGCAAGACCCCGTTTAAAAAAAAAAGAATTTCACTGATCTTAGATAGCCTTTGTACTTGAACTTCAAGGGTTGTTGTAAAATATGTATGGGGAAAAAAAAGAAAAAAGTGGGGCATGGTAGAGCACTCCTGTAATCTCAGTACTTGGGAGGCTGAGGCAGGAGGATCGCTGCAAGTTTGAGACCAGCCTGGGCTACAACGTGAGGTCATGGCCAGCCTGAATGGCATAGCAAGACCCTGTCTCAAAAAAAAAAAAAAAATATATATATATATATATATTCATATATAAAAAATAAATAGAAAATATAATATAAAATATAATATAAAAGTAAATATATATTTTTAATAATTTAATAATAAAATTTAATAATATAATAATAAAAATAAAATATAAAATATAAATAAAATATATATTCATATATATGAATATATGAATTTGGGGTGTGTACGTACGTATGCGTGTTGTAGGTTGGTACTTCTGTACCTTTTGCCTTTCATACTTTAATTTGCAGAAGAAAGAACAACATAGATTATGAGGTTTCCAGCGGTACATATGGTCTTTGCACTTTTCCTGCTCTCAACTAAACTGATCAGCCTTGGATACCCCCTCATATTAGTCTCAGAGCTCATTTCAAGGTGTCAATTCATGCCGAAGGAGTTCACACTCAGATGGAGCCTATCTCTAGTTGAGACTTTCAGGTGGTTCAGGCTTTTACCTGTCTCTCCCTGTGGTTCTAGCAGAGTTCTCATTGGCCTCCTTTCCTCAGGTAGTGGTGCCAAATTGCTCAGTAGACAGTGACTCATCTTGCTGTCACAGTCTACTCAAATCCCGGGAAAACTAGGATTGTGCTGTTTGAAACAGATCCATTAGAAGTCAGTATACACAGCAGCTGTGGAGAGAGAGTTCCTCTTTGAGACAAGCCGAAACTTACACTCATGGAGTTTTTGCTTAGATTTTACAGAAAATAAGTTTGCTCTTTCCATTAATGGAAAAATAATAAAAACTATAGTTTATATGTTTTTTTCCCCCAGAGAAATCTTGTGGTTGTGGACAATCAGGTCTGTTTCTTAGAAGGGTCCCATTTCTTTTAAAGCATGCCCACCAAACATCTTTACAGTAAATAATGGCCTACTAGAAATAAGTGTGGAATTTGACCTTGCAAATATTGTGATGAAGTACATAAGGGATACTGGGGAAAAACTTGGTAATGAAGAGAATGTTAAATAATTTCAGGGGTGATTTGGCAGGAGATTTAATGAGTGAATAAATGTTCTATGATACTGAAACAGTGGAAGAGAATCTTAACATTGGATTTACCAGTTCTTCTTTTCGTAGGCTGGTCCAAGACATAGAGTCAGCAGATGTCTCTTCTTTGTGTCCCAAAGAACCTGGAGGTTTGTATGGTTTGGGGAAACATGGGTGGAATGGGTAGAAAGAGGTTAGAAAGCTATCTTTTTTGTGTGGGGGGGTACTGGGAATTGAACTTAGGACCTTGTGCTTGCCAAGCAGGAGCTTATACCGCTGAGCTATAGCCCCAGCCCCAAAGCTGTCCATTTTACAATCTGCTGTAAAACTTGAATCCTGGAAAACATGGAAGCCAGTGACCCACATCCTTACCCTTTTGGGGAATCTCCTTTTTAGCTTATTCCCATAGTACTGTCTCATGTCTGATATCACCCAGCATTTCTCTCCATCACATGTCAGCTTGTAAGCTCACCACTTTTTGTGCCTGTGTTATCTCTTTGCAGAACACCCAATAGTGTTTGAAGTTCCTGTGGCCACATCTGCGCATGTGGTCTTGCCATGTTCTCCCAGCTCGGCATGGGCATCTTGTGTGTGGCATCAGCCCAGTGGAATGACTGCACTCACCCCTCGGCGGGATGGGCTGGAGGTGGTGGTGACCCCAGGGACTATGGGTGCTTATGCTTGTGAATGTCAGGAGGGTGGGGCAGCTCGTGTGGTAGCAGCTTACAGCTTGGTATGGAGCAGCCCACGAGGTCCCTCAAACCAGGCCCACACAGTGGGAGCTGGACTGGCTGGCTTCTTCCTGGGGGTTCTTGTAGCATCTCTGAGTCTCCTCTTGATTGGTCGGCGTCAGCAGAGACGGCGACAGAGGGAACTTCTGGCTAGAGACAAGGTGGGCTTAGACCTGGGGGCCCCACAATCTGGGACCACAAGCTATAGCCAAGACCCTCCCTCCCCTTCTCCTGAAGATGAGCGGTTGCCCTTGGCCCTAGCCAAGAGGGGCAGTGGCTTCGGTGGCTTCCCTCCACCCTTCCTACTTGATCCTTGCTCGAGCCCAGCCCATATTCGGCTCACTGGGGCTCCACTCGCCACATGTGATGAAACGTCCATCTAGAGTCAGGCAGATGACCACTAGTCATCTAGGAATGAACACTGGAATCAGGTCACTGGGCCTGGAAGACTGTCATGGCCTCTCATTTTCTGTGGAGTCTGAGTGATCTCTTAGATTGCTGATTCCTGTGAGAGTTAGGGCTGCAGCGAACTGGGGTTGCCTCCTTCTGAGCCCCTATGACCTTCAGCCCTGGACACCTATCTTGGGCCCCTTAGTTTTGGTGATGGGGCCCAGACAAAGCTCTGACTTTGTTTTCTGGGCAGGCCCTGGTTAGGAGGAAGAGCCATGGAGGTAGTTGGGGACCAATACGCACTGAGTCCTTGAGATGGTCCTTTTGATTCTCCCATTTTACTGATTCTCTGTGGTGAGTGCATGATTCCCTATGCTGCAGTGCGGAACCTCTACCCTGAGGTCCCCTGTCCTGGTTTTCCTTCTTCCATGAAAGAGTGTATGTAAATACATTGGTATTCATAGGAGACCTGGCCACATGTGCATGAGTGACTGGGCTGAGGCTTAGGTGTTGCAGGGTAGAGAGGGCAAAGGTTGGAATGGGAGCATTAGCCGCACAACTCCACACCCTGAACCCAGGGGGAAATGGCTTTCTTTTCTAAAAGGCAACAAAACACTGCCCCTCTCTTCACTGACCATAATGTTTTTCTAAATTTGAGTAGAAAGAATTGCCTAAAGTGACCTTCTGGGTGGGAAGGGCCCTGGCACATGTGACCCAATCCTTTTTGCTTTTGCCCTCTGGTTGCCACCACTGCCATGCCATAGATGCTCTTGTCCTCCCTGGAGTATGGATTGAGCCCCCTTTCTTTGGCTACAATTATAGAACTTCACAACATTCTAAATATTAGGGGGCAGTAAAAGGGGAAAAGTAATAGGAAATACAAGCAGCTTGAAGATAGGTTGCATCAATGACTTTACTCAGGTTGACACCTTTGCCCTAAAGTAGGAGTCCCCGACCTGGGGTTCATGGACTCCCTGAAATTGTATGCAAAATGTGTGTACATCTGTACATGTGTGTCTGTGTTTTTCTGGTTGGGAGGGGCGCTTTCATCAGATTCTCAAGGCCTTAATAAAGTTAAAGGACCACTGCACTTTGGCCATGCAGGATGGTGCCGCTCTGTGGCAGCTCCTCCTAGCCTCGTCTCGCTGCCTGGGGCCAGTCCCTGGACTTGTAGCTGCTGGAGGTCCTGTTTCTCTAGTCCAGAGAAGCTGGGCTCTGTGTATTTGAAGACACTGGCAACTGTCACCCAATGTCTGGATCTTCCTGCTTCCCAACTCCCATGTACTCTAGGCTTCTGCTCAGTCCTGGTCTTGGCCTGTGAATGTGCCTCATTCTTCCCTGGTGTGGGACCCCTTCAAGCTCCAGTGAATGGTCCAGTCCTTTCCAGTTGGAGTTTCTTTGCTCTGCTTTCCTTGGCAGCAGCCTATGAACTACTCAAGAGTCCCCTTGGGTTTGGAATTTCAGTAAGTTTGCCATGAAGAAGCATATAATCTTGGGCATGTATTCTAACTTAGGGATACTGGTTTACTTGTCTGTAAAATGGGGATAGTAATACCTACCTCATGGTTGCTGCAAGGATTAAATGAGAAAACATGTAATCAATAAAGCACTATCTATACCAGCAGATGTTGTTGTAAACACCGACTATGCCATAATCATATAGCTAAACCATATGAAAACCATGACACATGTAATCATCTTAAGTTCCCTATAGTGGAAGAATGGCCATTGTCACACAGGTATCTTATCCCGGGTCGTCTCTGGCCAGATCTTAGCTGCCAGAATCTGGGTTTTGGGCAGATGTGTGAATTTTGTAAACCTCAGAGCATCTGACCTTTGTGACCTCCTCATCCCCAAATATGACAGAGGGGGGGATGCTTCATGTACTTTATTTTATTCTCATTGCAGCCCCACTTACTTGGGATTATGGGTTGGTTCTACTTGGGGGAAGAAGGTGGGAAAATTAGAGTCTGTTTGGGGAAGGAGCAGAATTTTGTTTTTCAGAAGAGGAATGAAGAGTTCACGATAGATTTGGAACATGTGGTCATTGAACTGTGGCTCTGGTTAGTGAAATATGGAACGAGATGAAAAAATGAGGAACAATGGACATAGATATGAATGGAAGGAATATATTGGTTGTTGGGTAAATTCAAGCCCCAAGAGTGAAGGAGAATGTGGGAATGTGAAACCAACTCTAGAAGAAATAGTGGGAATAATGACACCACTATCTGTGGATTGTGGTTATGTGGGAAGTTGGAGTGTTCCATGGACCAGGGCACTGAAAGCCAGCACAGGGTTGGGACAGACCGAGGTCTCACCCCTTGTGTTCTTGCAGGGAGGACTGTTGTGATTCTGGCAGTCAGGGTCCTGCCTGGTGTTTGTACCTTACTGCTGCTATTCGGTGATCACTCGTGTTTGTATTGCTTTGAGGAGGTTGCTGTTTCCTAGCTGTCATTCTCAAATTTCTGATTTTGATTCTGGTTCCTGGTCCATAAAATGATTCTTAGCCCTCTACCCCTGATCAATGATCTGCGTCTGCCAGTGTAATCTTACTGATGCAAAGCTAGAAAGAGATGCTCACGACTGCTCCTACCCCCAACAGGAGGCAGAACCATTTCCTGTCTAAGAACTACCCCCACTCTTTTCCCTTCCCTGAAAGCCCCCAAGTTAACAACTGGCCGTAGTGATACCAGGAAAGGGCTCCTTTTAGTGCCTGCTAGGCCCTGGACCTCCTTGCTACTCTGCTCCATGGTGGTTTGGGGAGAGGGTCATGACTGCAACTGTTCTTAGTTGGCTGGAGACAGGTCTTCTGTTAAGGGCAAAGAGATAAAACTTGCCTTTTTAATTGGGCAGAGGCAAAGTTGGAATGTTTAAAGACTGTTTTCATCCCCTGGAGGGAAAACTAGCAATGAAAACAAAAAAACCTTTCTGTCGTTTTCTGATTCTCTCTGATGGTACCCAGGGACATGCTTTTCTGTGACACACAGGTAGTGTGGCCAGTAGACATGAGGGGTGGTAACAGAATGGTCCATCTGGAGTCGTGTTTGGGGTTGGGAAGGAAAAGCAACAGAATCATCCAGCTTCCTCAGGATGTCTGGTAGGGCAGGGGGGAGTGGAACAGCCAAGGTGAGGGGTCAGGTTTGGAGGGCAAATAAGAACAAACTAGGACTTCTCTTGGTTTTAGGCTCTCAGCCTATGGGACTGGGGTCTTCCTGACACACCTTGGGCCTGGGGTTTAGGGCTACCCAAGAGTTCTGGACTTTTCCTTGGTGGATATGGTACTGCTTATTTATGTCCCAGCTGGCATTCTTCCCATGGACCCTGGACCATGGCATTGCTGAACTTCGAGCTAAATGCTTTCAGCACCTGCAGCTAGAATCATAGGACAGGAGGAGGAAGCAACTGATGCTGGATTCCTTCAGGTGCAAGCGTTGAGTTGAGAAGGCTGGGAATAAAAGCCTCCTAAGAACGAGGTTTAGTCCAGGTGTATTCATCATGTCTTTATGTTTTTGATGTTTTGACATCCTGCTGAAACTGAAGAGAATGTTACCTCCATGAGAATAGGCCGTCCCGAGAGGTAGTCAAAGATTTGTCTACAGGTAAGCTTTCATATGCAAACCAGCCAATTCAGAGCCCATACCTGACTCTTTTACTGAGGTCTCTCAAGGATCCTAGGCACTGTCAGGGCCAAGTACCAGACAACTAAAGACAGCTTCTGTACCCTAAAGTCCACTGAGATTATTCAAACTAGGTAATTTTAAACTTGCTTACCCAGTCTTGCTCATTCCCTCCTGGGGAAACTACAATAAAGGCACTGGCCCCTCCTGACCTACCCGGTCTTCTGTGTGGCTCCCTGCATGGAAGACTGTGCCATCTGTTTGTAGAGATCTGTGAGTACAAACTTCTTTGATGATAGTAATTTCTGTGTGTGTGTGTGTGTGTGTGTGTGTGTGTGTGTGTTTCTTTTTGAGACAGGGTTTTGCTATGCAGCAGGCTGACTGTAATGGTTGATACATTGTGTCAACTTAAGGTTAGAAGTTTAGCTACACTAAGCAGAGAGCCAGGGTCCATCCTTTGTAAACATACTCAGCCTGTGCAAGAGGAGGACACAGAAGTGTAGCCTGCTAACAATATAAGGGAGGACAAGAGCCTTGCTCCTCCCCTTTTTGCTGTTGTTGCTTTTGCTCTCTTCTGCCACTGTGAAGTGCTGCCCCTGTGCTGTGCACCCTGCTTTGGAGACTGCTGATTATGGACTGAAACCTCCCACAAACTGTGAGCTAAATAAACCTTTCCTTCCTTAATTTTGAGTGTTGGGTATTTTGTCCCAGCAATGAAAGAAAAGTGACTAAGACACTGGCCTTGAACTCCCTTTTAGTACAGGCTGGCTTCAAACTCAAAGTAATTCTCCTGCCTCAGCCTCCTGAGTGCTGTGTCTCCTATTGTGACCAACTAAATCCTGGGTGCGTTTTAAAACACCAGAAGACTTCCTGAGGGTTAAAGTTTAAGGAGACTGATTAGAGCTGTGTGGTCATGGAGGTGAGACAGAGACGTCACCTTCACAAGCACATTGTGTATCTGTCAGGAGCTTCTAGTCAACTCACATGGATTCGTCAGGATTCTCCCGTGTGCCCAAGAACACTCAGACACCTGTGTGTTTGGTAAACTATTAAAAGGGAGAAAGCAGAAACAGCCCCCGCCCCGAGGTTTATTCTTGGGATGATAGAGTTGTACCCTGCTTCCATACAGCTTCTCTTGCAATGACAGACCTCTTGTTGGATGGAAACGTGTTCACCTGCAGACAGTTTTGGCCTAGAGGATTCTGGAAAAGTGTCCTCATGATTGCTATGGAGAAGGGGGGCTGCCCACTCTTTGTGGCCTGGGATGTTGTGATTTGTAGCAGCAATCATAAGAACCAGAAGCATCTTTGCCCTTTGCTGAGAGCCAGGTGTACCTCCTGGATTCTTGTGCAATTCTAAGGAGGGGGTGGGCCACCCACAAGACGGCTGAGATCAAATAACTCACCTCTCAGGTGACTGGTAGCTGGTCAACAAAGTTGATTTGATTATTAGAAATAAAATAATTCTTGTACTAATCAGTTTGTGGAGGAAAATCTTTGCTTACTATACTAACACTAGCATTCTAAAATGAGCTGAGTGTGGAGCACACACATTAAGAACCTGACTATAGACTGAGGGAGTAGAATAGCTGTAGATTAGGTGGAGTGGAGTGAGAAGTAGATACTCAAAAATGAAGACAGCCTCCCTCCAAACTGCTGGGAGCCACTGAAGCTGGAGATGGACTGTATGTGCAGGGCTGGGCATGGCCGTCCCAAGAACAAAGAATGCCTGGGGCAAGCCACTTGTAGAAGCTGCTTCAGGCCAGGGAGCACCTAGCCACAAGACAATCTGAACAGGGGTTGCTAGGACAACAGGGTGTCATGTGACATTTAGTTGTAGAAACTGTATAAATAAATGCCCTTGCAGTGAGGGGGCAGTTCCTTTCCTCCCATCCAGAGAGTAAGGGCTCCCCCTGACCCAGGCTGTCTTTTCTTTATTTTCTTATCTCCTCACAGTCCTTCACCCAAGGAACCTTAAGCGCTGTGTGGGTTGCAGCACCAACCCTTTGTAGAGTCATCTTTCATATAACAGCTTCTTTCCATAGATACCACCAAATTAATCTACCAGTCTCAAAGCTCATCACTGCTCAGACTTTCTGGATTTAAGCAGTTTGCCTGTGGTTTCATCATACATTATAGATCATCATCAATTGTGATAACCTCATAATTCTTTGGTAAATGTCTTAGTCACTTGCTTATTGCTAAGACACAACATGTGACACCTAACTTAAAGGAGAAGTTTATTGTGACTCATGGTTTCAGTGCATGGTCATCTGGCTCCAAGGCAGAAATAGCATAGTGGGAAGGGTCTGCAGGAGAAGGCTGCTTGTGTGATGGCAGCCAAGAAGCAGAAAGGGAAAGGAGGAGCTGGGAGGGAGAGGCTTTCCTCTAGCTCCTGCCCCCAGCAACACCCCCTCTAACCAGGCCCCATCTCCTTACAGCTCACTCAGTGCCGAGCTCATTAGTGCATGAAGCTACTGATGAGTATAGTGCACCCGCAATTCAATCACCTTTCAAAAGCTCTGCCTTCTGAGTGCATCAGAGTTTTGGGGAACACTGGAAATCTAAATCGTAACAGCAAAACTCCTCAGAGAGGAAGGAACATGAACCTGCGAGGTCCTAGTTACAAGCCAGGTGTTCACATGCTACCCTTACAAAGGTTCATGTTAAAGCTATCCTAAAAATTTTGCTACTTAAGTTCTTATACTTTAAGGTACTTACTGCTGTGTTAGTCAGGACAGGCTTAATGATGATGCAATTACAAATAACCCCAAACTCAGCTGGTAGCTTTAAGAAAGATGATTATTTTTTATTCATGTTTTATGTATATCACAGTTAATCACTAAGAAATTGAGGCTCCTAGAGCTGGGTGTGGTGGTGCATTCCTATAATCCCAGCACTCAGGAGGCTGAAACAGGAGAATCACTGTGAGTTCCAGGCTAGCAGGCTACCTACTGAGTTCAAGACCAGCCTGAATTACATAGCAAGGCTGTAGCTAAAAAAAAAAAAAAAAAGGAATGTTACCAGCCAGATGGTGGCACCTAGTTTCTGTCTAGAAGCAACATATCTTTTCTAAACACGTTTCAGTGAACAAGCAAGTCACACGACTGTGCCTGAGTTCAAGTGGACAAAGAAGGGCCACCCTACCCTTGTGTTCAGACAACAATCCTAAATGCTAATGATAGCCACAGTTACTTTCTGCTTAGACCATAGGCTGCCAATGTCCTCTTTGTTTCTTTTTGAAGGAAAATTACATTAAATCTTTGAACTCATAAACCCAATTACACAATTTTCCTCTCTTACTTATGTATGATGGAAGTGAATTTTCTTTTTCTTTGGTATTTTAGATGGTTTCACTTCGTAGTGCAGGCTGGCCTTGAACTCACTATATGTAGGTCAGGCTAGCCTCAAACTCATGGCAATCCTGCTTCAGCCTCCTGAGTGCTGAGACTACAGGTGTGCACTATCACACCTGATTTGCATTTTCCTTTAGAAACATGGAGATTAGAGAGTTTTAAAAAATATTGGGGTTGCCGGGCGTGGTGGCACACACCTGTAATCCCAGCACTTGGGAGGTTGAGGCAGGAGGATTGTTTCCATTTTGAGACTAGCCTGGGCTATAAAGTGAGCTCAAGGCCAACCTGAACCGCATAACAAGACCCTGTCTCAAAAAAAGAAAAAAAATGGGGTAAGTGCATTGTTTCTCTGATGTGAGAAACTGAAAGTGTAACTAAGGACCAAAATGTGTAATAGGTATTATGAAATACCTAGAAAATGTTCAGATGGGGAGGGTATTAAAGGAGGGGTGAGAGCAAAAAGAAAAATGGCAAAAATAAAAAAAAATTGAGAAAAGAAGGCAATAGAAAGCTTTTTAATGGGAAGGGGAGGAGGGGCTGAAGGGAGGGGAGGAGCAAAAAACCAAATTATATCATGTACTGATACAAATTCTCTATGATGAATGTGATCATTATGTATATATAAAATCTACCAAAAAAGTCTGATTAAAGAAATGTTGGGGTAAGAAAGAACTATTTAATTAGCACTCTTAATGGTGATAGAGTTTAGTAAAAAGAGAAATTTAGTGACTGAATTAATAGAGAAGATAAGGAATAGGTATCCCTCAGGGCTGCAGGAAGTCATCACTGCTTCTTTTGACTTCTTTCTCTCCCAGCTTTAAATGGTTCTGTTCTTAGAGGTAGGAAAGATGGCTGCCTTCATACTCTTCCAGCTCTGTTCCCCAGAAACAAAGCCACTTCTTTAGCTCTAAACCGTGAATCTCAGGGAATGACTCTGGTTACCCCAGTTTAGATCACATGTCCGCACTGAACCAATGACTATGCCCAATGAAATGGGATACTACAGTTGGCTGGGCCTGAATCTCATGCATGTTCACGGAGAGCAAAATTAAATTTTCAGAAGAAAGGCAAGGTAAAGTTGGCTGGCCGGATAATAGTTATTGTAGTTTACTATGGACCTCATAGATATAATTAATGGTCTCTCAAAAATATAAATAGGGTTTTTCTTCTTTCTTTTCATCCTTGAATAAAACAGATTTGAACAACAAATAACTCCAAAATATAAATTGGATCGTGTGCCTTCCAGACTAAAACCTTCCTATGATTTCCTTTGACATTTAGAATAAAATCCAAATTCCTCATTCAAATTCACAGTCTTATTTGCTAGGACCCTTGCCAACATACCAAACAATATTTTCTTCCCCTGTTGGGGACCACAAATTCACAGTGACTGGTTTTGCATATTTCCCTGTGAGATGAAATGAAGGATGGGACTGTTGGTACCACCCATCTGGGATTTCCCATTGACTCTTCTAAGCATTGATCTTCTATGCCTTCTTGAGTCACCACAAGATTATACTCCGGGTCAAGATACTTCTAAACAGTGGCCCTGAAGCAAGGCCAGCAGATTGCTATAGCTGCTGGTTTCAAACAGGAGCCTAAAGAGAATTCTTTCTGTGGTCTGTTGGCCATTTCAGAACTTTGGAAATGGAATGGTCAATTCATCAGAAAGAAATAGCAGGTGAGTGTGGTGGACTTTGGGGGGACTGCAGGGGAGAGAACCTGGTGCGTCGGGACCCACACCATGCGGTTGACTCGGGGTGCTGGGAGAACAAGGAATTCCTCCCCTCTCTGGGGTGTGGTTGTGAGCCTACCGGCACAGGCTGAAAATCAAACATCTCATGTTGTCCTGTCCCCCATCCTGTGTCCCCCTCCCTTAGCAAGTGGGAGCCAGTGAACTACACATCTTGTGAAAAGATTGGCTATGTTATTAGTATGAGCTCCCCATATGCAAGGATAAGGACAACCATTTGGAAGAAAACAAGAGACAATGTGACAGATAGTAAAGATGTCTGATTGTCTAGCTTTGAAATTTATGCTTTCTTATGTCCTGTTCTGTTTTGTTGTGTTTATTTTTACCTCCTTTAAAATAAAATTTTTACCTCCTTTAAAATAAAATTAAAAAAAAAATAAAATAAAATAAAAGATACTTCTAAACATAAGATTATCTACACTTTCTGGAGTCAGAGTCTTTGGATGGATTGTAATCCTTTGCTAGTCCCACTTATCACTGTGTACAGCTAATAAATAGTGGCTGTTTTGGGAGTGGATCCAGAGAGATTGACTTTTTGAGAGGTTGGATCCAGAGAGATTGACTTTCAGCCACTGAAGGAATACTTGTCTCTGTTTTTTGTTTTTCTCGTGGTATTCCTGATATTGACAATCGGGACTCTTGGCGGGGTTCCCAATATTTCCCTTTAACTCCAAACCAGCTATCATTCAATTTTTTAGACACATCAACTTTTTTCCACCCTAAGGCAATTAAACTAGTTGTTCTTCCTAACTTTTGCAAACTCAGCTCTGTCTGGTCATTCAGGCTTCATCTCAAATATTGTCTCCACAGAGCCCTAGCCTGATCACTCAGTATAAAAAATTCCCTAGTTACTCTAAGGAGTAACACATGATCTTTCAGCCTATTATGTCACATTTTCTTGTTTAATTACTTTCCTTCTTACTAGATTATAAACTCCTATGAGAGCCCAGAGTTTTGTTTACTATATGTCTGTAACATCTAGAACAGTGCCTAACAGATAGTAGATGCTCAATAAATACTGAATGGGTGACTATGGCCATTTCTGAACTGGCTTACTGTGAGCAATGGAAAGAACTAAGACCTTGTAGAAAAGTGTGGTGGATTGACAACTGGTGGTCAATTTTTAGTACTAGCTGAACTGAATCAGTGTGGTGCTGAGTGTGGGTGGCCCACCTGTGGCTTGCTGCCAATATAAAAAGGAGAACTGGAGAGGAAGTGGTATTATTCTCCTGTTGCCACTGGTTCTCCTAGAAGAGCTTGTCAAGCTTCTTTCCTAACATGAACTTGGCTGTTCTCATCGTCAGAAGAGCTCTGGTCCTTACTTTGAGCATCACTTCTTGGCTGTGGATGGGAAGATGTGTGCTGTTTAACCTCCTGGAGAAGTTTGTCATGCTGGCTTCCTGATTTGAACTTGGCCATTCTCATCTTTGGAGGTGCTCAAGACCTTGTTGTCAATGAGGATAGCTGTGGTACTTTTCAGGGCATCCCCTGGTCCTTACCTTCAGCATCACTTCTTGGCTCCAGTGAAGAACCCTCAACCTACTGGCACAGAGCCGTCATCCCACTAGCCCAGACTTTTTGGTTTTCACTGCTGACCTTTGGGTCTTCTCAGCACAGGTCCATGAAACAGACTTACATAAGGCACTGTCATAGGCTCTAGTCTTCAACTGGACTCATGCAGGACATTGCTGCGGGATCCAGGCCCTCAGCTGGACTTTTCGGGGTCTTTAGTATGTGGACCAATTTTCTGCTCTTTCATGTTTGACTCTTTGGGTGACTATTATAAAATAATTCTGTAAATTTTGTGTCCTGTATATAATTGTTTTCCTTGCAATCCCTGACTACAACAAAAAAGCCAACACCACCTGCTGGTTGCTATTCCTATAGGAACCCACATAGCTCCCAACTTCCTTGGTTTTGCAGTACCAAGTTACAGCCTCTGGGATCCTTTCTCTCCCAGGCTGTTGCCCTGCATAGGGTGATTCTGGGATGCCTCCTTCTAGAGCCCACACAGCCTCTCTCTGTCGTGTATTCTGAGCTCTAACCTGAACCCTTCTTTCCTCCAGGCCTAAATTTGTATCTGGTTGTTTTTTGGTTGGTCTTCTATGCTCTTCCTTTCAGAATGAAGGAATTAAACATTCATGGAAGACCCAATGCCCATTACTAAGCATAAATGTCCTAAATTGCAATACTTACTTTAAATAATTTAAAACATCTTAAAGTAATTTGTTAGATATGATATAGGCATTGGGCTAAGCATTTTGCCAACCAAACTTAGTCCCAGAAAATCTGATATAGTTAGTCACATTTTCAGTCAGAGAAATAGGCTCTGCGAGAAGCAACTAGCTCCAAGTAATACAGCTGGTTAATAGTTAAGTTGGGACCAAATCCTAGGTCATTCAGATTCTGAAGCTTGTGTACAGATGTATCTTTAAAAACTTTCATTTTAAGTTGGGCACGGTGGCGCATGCCTGTGATCTCAGCACTCAGGAAGATCTCTGGGTTGGAGACCAGCCTGGGCTACACAGTGAGACCAAGGCCAATCTGAACTACATAGTAAGACCTTGTCTCAAAAACAAAACAAAACCAAAAAGAAAAAAAATATTTCATTTTAGAATACTAAATGACAAATTTAAAGTATTTGAAAAATACAATTATTCAACTGGGGAAATTTGGTTAAATAAGACTCCATATTTATATAGAAATGCCTACAACATTAAGAGACAGATGAGAGAGAGAGAGAGAGAGAGAGAGAGAGAGAGAGAGAGAGAGAGAGAGAGTGCAACAAGCAAGTCTCAGAGAGCTGGGAACTGGCTTGGCACTAATAGCCTGGGTATTTTCCTGCTAAATTTGAACAACTTCATAGACATTGATGCATAAGATAAGGACATTCAACGCCAAAGATAGATCAAAGTGAAAGTGAGACCACTCCATATTTGTGTCTGAACACAGATACAGGAACAAACAAGAGCATTGTCCAAACCACACAAGTGACCAAGCATCTACCTCATTGTTATAAATCATGCTGCATCTTTCCCAGTTTTTCTTGAGCTTTAACTAATCTTCCCTTCTTTTAGATGAGATTTAATATACCCAATCATAGAATTTTGCTTCCTGACACTATCCAATTTAAGAAATGTCCTGCTTCCATAAACCCTTCTTCAAACCACCCAAAACAAGCCCCAGACTCATAGTGAATTCTAATGTCCTCCTCCTGTGTTCTCCCTCATCTCAGGGAGTAATAACCCAACTTGCTCAACTCTAGCTGTGTTCCTGTGCCTTTGGCCGGACAACAATGACTAATAGTACCATCTCATTACTGTTTGTGATTATATGCATTTCTAGTGTCATAAAATTGTGTGGAATAATACACACCAAAGTGTGAGCAATGGTAATTCCTGGTGAAAGGTTTTGTTTTCACTATTTTTCTTTTATGATGTTTATGGAGAGAGGTTGCAGCAGATGAGGAAGAAGAGGAAGAGAGGAAAGACTGAAGAAAAGATAATAATGATGGGTTGGTGGTTCTAAGTGAAGTGTGGATTAAATGTTGATAAGGATGTTGATTTCTTTCTCTTCTTTTGTACTGGGAATCAAACTCAGAATCTTGTGCTTGCCAGGCAGGCATTTGTGCTGCTGAACTGTATCCCCGGCCAGATAAAGGTGTTATTGAAGGATCTTTATTTTCTTTTTTAGTTTTCCACAAATTATATGTATTACATTTGAATATGTAAATGGTATTTAAAAATGGGAAATGTTGTGATTTTTCCAGAGACCATAGTAGTTGTCAATTTTTAATCTTTAGTTTTGCAACAGTAAAGCAGAGATTTTGTGCTTGACTAAAACTGAACATAGCTCATGACTGAAGTGTGAAAGCTTCTGGTTTTGCAGGTCAGTGCAGTATAGTCAGGTACAGTAGGTGTCGCTGTTCCTCTGACAGTGGCCCATGGCTGATGCTGTCAATTATTTTTGTCTATGAGATTTGCCTCATCACTACCCCTTCAGTAATAATACTTGTAGTTTTCTTTCCTTTTGTGACTAATTTATGACCCAATCTAGATAAGGGGAATCACCACAGTAAAGCACATTCTTTATTCCTTTTTATAGAACTTTCACAGAGCTGGCCTATCAGATTTGGAGGGATAATCTTTTAAATGCTTCAGAAACGTATTCTTAACTCCATTTTACAGATGAGGAAGACGAAGCTAACCAGAAAGCTTAGTGAATTGTTCCAGTTTCCTTTCCCATAATTTAGCTAGTTCTAGGAACAGGCACTTATGTGATGAAACACTGTTATACTTTAAGTATATTAATAGATCAACAGTAAAAGTACTTCTTATCAGTTTCTAAAAACTGCCATACAAATTATGAAAATCAACCCATGTTGTCCATGTAGATAATTGTGTAAAAGTTTCTGGTGGAGTAGTTCCAGGAAGGAACCCTCTCAACTTTGGACAAGGTGGGCAGCCTTCAGAGGCCTGGGAGTTCTTTGGAAACACGGAGGTACCCTCAGGAAGCATGCTGAAGGTGGCCCATGTTTGTGTGTGCATGATTTGAGAGCCCATTTGTAAACACAAGCTATTGTGCTGCATAGTAATCAGTGTCATAGCGGAGGCATAGAGCCTTTGCTTCCTCCTTTGGGGGTTTCACACTTTTTCAACCTTTGCATAGTATTACCAGTATGTCACTTCGAGGGGCTTCCTTGTAGCCTCATATTTCTCTTAATCTATTTCCTTTTCCTAAGATGCTCTGAAATTAGATATCAAAAACCAAAGCAAATGTAAATTAGAATAATGTAAAGTTTATCAGGTTCAAAGTAACTCTATTTGAAGGCATTTGTATTGGCATATTATTTCCTTGTTCATAACTGAACTATGGAAAAAGGACTCTGAGGGCCGGGGATTTAGCTCAATGGCTTAAGCGCCTGCCTGGCAAGCACAAGGTCATGAGTTTGATCCCCGGTACCAAAAAAAAAAAAAAAAGAAAAAGAAAAAGGACTCTTAAAGAAAGCTGGTACTGGGTAGGCAAGCTCCTGCAAGTCACAGCCATGGTATAGTACATAGGATGAGAGATTACTCGGGATCAGTGTCCAATTCAAACTCCAAGAAGGCCCAGAGGGACTGCCCTTAACCAAGACCCATCAGTGTGAGAATCTCAAAAAGACAACCCCAGACTGAAGCTTCTTTGGATTTTTTATTGATAGAACCAAGAAGCAGGGATAAGAGACAAAAGATGGATGTCTGTACAGAAAAGGATGTCCATTCATATGTAAAGGGCAGGGGCAGGCCAGGGTGGTCTGGAACATGATTGACCTTAGGGCCAATCCAAGTGATAATTCAGAGTATGCGGAGGGGAAGGCCAGGTCATTCATTCCTTAAGGCAATGTGTTTCATTCTACTTGGATTTGTGGCCCTGTAGACTATTTTTTAATCTCTAACCATGCATTCCAGGAGGTTTTGGGTGTGTGGCTCTTAAATTCACTTATCTCTGCATATTCATCTCATACATACCTCTGGCCAGGCTCCCACAATGTGGAATGTCTATGTCAATATTTTTCAAGTTCCCAAGATGATAAAGGCCAAACTTGTCTTAAGATGGGACACCTTTGTGGCTTGAACACTCAGCCCAATGCTGCAGTGTTTGACAGGAATGCTCCTGGCTGAGGGAAAGACATCCAGGCTTAGGTAACAGCCTCAAACCCTCTAAAGGTGTGATGGGTACTGGACCATGAAAAAGATGGTGGAGTGTGGGGAAGGTGGGAGATAGAAGAAGCTCTAGGGAAAGTGACCAGGTTATGACATGGAGATGGTCGATCCAGTCCCCTCCCCAGAGGAAATGAAACCCACTAGAGACTATCTCATAATTTCAGGGTGAAAAGTGGAGAATAAGATGGCCATACACAGCAGCCATTTGTGTCAGGTAATGTCTGAAATGAGGTGGAGAATGGCAGGTAGAGGGCTCATGAAATGTGACCTTTAAGAATGAAGTAGCAGAAATAATCATTCATCTGAGGTATAGAGATAGGACCCAAGGGAATGTCAACATGGAGGACATTTAAGGTCTCCAAGAGCCATGTGAGGAAGTGGCTGGACTTGGCATAGTCTGTTCATGACCTTAAGCCTAGTAGTGGGGCTGAGAAGCCTGGTTTTTAGAGG
This sequence comes from Dolichotis patagonum, assembly GCA_004027295.1. Classification (NCBI taxonomy): domain Eukaryota; kingdom Metazoa; phylum Chordata; class Mammalia; order Rodentia; family Caviidae; genus Dolichotis; species Dolichotis patagonum. The sequence continues at coordinate 26,701 of PVJX010017517.1, forward strand.
CCTGAGGCTACCAGAGTGATTTCCAAATCCACTCAGTTGGGAGGCAGAAGCTTCCAGTGTACATATTGCAATGAGGATCTCTCTTGACTTTGAGCAAAGTGGGCTGCCTTTGGAAGGTTGGCAGCCTTTTAAAAACAGCTGGGATGGGGTAGGATTGTGTGTACATACTGATACTAGGTGCAAAGGTCACCTGAGGAACTGAGCTAGACGAGGCCTTTTTAGAACCCAGGGATATGAGGCTTCCGTTCTGAGCAAGAGACTAAGCAGAGCAGATCATTGGTCATCCACGTAGATGGGGATGAGTTGGAAAATGGCCCGAGGTCACAAACATTAGTACTTTAGGGGAAATGCATCTTATCCCAATGACCTTGAAATAGGTTTTGCATATGTGCAACCCATTTTTGGACAAAAGAGATTTAATGGTTTTTAATTATAAGTATGCTCATAAAAAGCATTTAGGAAGGTGAGCAGGGTGGCACACACTTGTAATCCTAACCCTCTGGAGGCTGAGGCAGGAGGATTGCTGCAAATCTGAGGCCAGCCTGGGCCACTTAGTGAGTTTATAACCCACTCAAACTACATAGCAAGTCTCTGTCTCAAAAAAAAAAAAAAAAGGATTCAGGAAATACTGAACAATATAGAACAATAACTCAATATACCATATGTATAATCTAAATATATTTTAATTAATTTCCTTCCCAGCTTTTCTCTATGTATATACTCAACATAAATAAATAGAATTTTTAAATGAAATCATAGTGTAAAACTGTTTTGTAATCTCTCTGTTCGATTCTATAGTAATATAGTTCTACATTCTTGTCTTTGATTGCTGCATTAGATTCTATTCTGATAATTTCTTATTTTAGCAAGTCCTCAAAAATAATAATAGCTTCTTCTTTTTCTTATTTTAATGTGTTGGCTAGAACTTCCAGAACCAGCCTAGATGGAACTCATTCTGATTTTATAGCAGCGCCTTTAGTGTTCTACTCCTGTATCTCATACTTCCTGTTGGTTTCTAATAAGTGTATATTGTTAAGGAGTTTCTTTGTATTATTTGTGATACTAATGGGGTTCTAAGTGTTTCTTTTGAGAGAATCAGGATGAATTTATTATAACAAATAACTTCCTAGAATTCATATAGTTTTTCTCTTTTAGCCTGATAGCGACCTACTACAGAAACTGCCTTGGTTTCCTGGGTTGAATCCTGTGTTTGTGATTTTGCAATATGGGAAGTTGCTGCTCTTGGAAGTCTCATAGAATAGGTAGCATGTTTTATAACCTGTGCTATACTTGCTCTTTTTACTTAATCATAATCCAGGAAATTGTCTCCTATCAATTCATAGGGCATTTCCTCATTTGTTTTTTACAAGAACACACAGAGTATGTTTTACAGTAACACACAGTGTTCCTTTGTGTGGTTGTGTCAAGTTTATTCAACTAGCTTCCTAGTGATAGAGAGTTGAAGTGTTTCCAGTCTTCTCCTGCAGTACTAACCTTATAAGTACATTATTTCATGAGTGTATATACTTTAAAAGAAATTCTCAGCCAGGTGTGGTGACATACACCTGTAATCCCAGCACTTGGGAGGCTGAAGCAAGAAGATTGTTGCAAGTTCGAGACCAGCCTGGGCTACAAAGTGAGCTCAAGACTAGCCTGAACTGCTTAGTGAGACCCTGTCTCAAAATAAAATAAATAAAATAAAATAAAATAAAATAAAATAAAATAAAATAAAATAATAAAATAAAATAAAAAATAAAATAATAAAATCAAATCTGTCAGAAATGAGAGTGCTCTGTTATCGGGTCCTGACCTAGATCCCCAATCTCCCAAATGAGTGTACAGTGGAGGTTAAATAAAAAGAGACAATTGTATGATTTTTTTAGGGCTCCAGGAGGGTCAAAACCCTTTAGTTAAGCTGAAGACTCTGAGGGCTAAGACAAAAGCTTCTCTGGATTAGCGTACTTTGTTAGGACAAAAGGCAGGGAAACTGAGGAAAGCCCAGGTAATGAGCAGGACCATGGGAGTCACTTCAAAGACTTCTCCAAGTAGTAAATTATGCCAATTTAGGAGAACTGTCCTATCTCCAACTGACATTTATGGTGGGATTGATACTGCATGAGTGATTTCTGCAGCTGCAGTCTCTATCTTGTTAATTGGGGTTGGAGCCAAGTGTCCACAGCTGTGGTCTTATCGCGCCCTTTGAGGTATCTCTGGCCTCACAGGCCACTACAGGCCTCAGCCAGGACCAGTGATTCATAGAGGTTCACTTACTATGAATCAGCTCCCATTGCCAGGCAAGGGGCCGAGGCCTAGGACAGACTCACAGATAAACATAGAAAGCCAATTAGTAAAATTTAAATTTTGCTCAGAGCCACTTCGTAGTGGTCTTCAACACTCTGTGTATTAGAATGAATTGAGAAGCTTTCAGCCTTTTAGAGATTGACAAGTAAACAGACGAACTCTGATAAACTCAGATAAATATAATTTAGATAACTTGGACATGATCTTTATGTTAATATGATGAAACATATTCAGCAAGGACAGTTGGGCCTTGAACTGCTGTGTGTGTGTTAGTTACTTTTTCTCATTGCTGAGACAAATACCTGACACCCAAAGTTAAAGGAGGGGAGGTTTATTTGGTTCATTTTGTAGAGGCTTCAGTTCACAGTTGGCTGGCTCCAAGGCAGGATGGCATGGGAGAAGGGCATTGCAGAGGAAAAACAGTCCATGGCAGGCAGAAGGCAGCAAAGCAGCAAGCAGCAAGCAACAAACAGCAATGACATCACCCTCTTTCCGTGTCCTATATTGTAACAGGCTATCTGCACCCTTAATCCTAGTATTGCACCATGAATCAATCCCTGTATCATATCCTTGATCTCAGCAACACATGCTCTAGAGTCAGCCCCATTTCCAAAGAGTCCACTTATGACCACATGAGGCTTTGGGGAGACATCTAGATACAAGTCAGAAACAGTTTGGTTCTATACATTTTACATTTCCTTCTTGATATTTATGCTTTCCTATAGGTGTGCGCATCCTCCAGCCTCTCAACAGTGTTTGATGCACTTAGCTTTTCTAGGACAATGGAATTAAGATGGTAATCGTTATGAGGCATCATTGGGCACTTTTTTGGGGCCAGGCACTGTGGTAGATGCTTTGATTGTATTATCTTTCTTATTTCAACTGTACCAGAGATCTTTTTGGGCTCTTTTTTACAAAAGGAGAAACCAAGAACTTAGATTGCTCAAGGCCTCCAGCTAGGAAGTAGCAGAAACAGAATTAGAAGCTAAGTCTGTCTGGTCCCTATCGGGCCATATTCATTAGCTATGCCCACCCCCAGCTTTGCCAATGTTCCCATTCTGCCACCAACAATGTGAAAGGAAAAGTTGACTGGTGGGGATTATGTCCAAGTAGTTGAAAACAGTACTTCAACTTCTGGTTTATTTTTTCAAATATTAGCTTCTTTTAGTGTCAAATCAGGTGAAATTAACAAATAATTATGGAACATCTGCCAAGTGGAAGGCAGGAGGCTAATTGTTACAGGGTATGTGGAAATTACATCAACTCATATTTGGACAAATAGAAGTCTAGTCTTGTAGAGCAATGTGTAAGTTGATTGGTTAACTTATAAATAACTACTCCCCCTGGATAATTAATATTGACCAATTGGGTCCCTTGGGGAGGAACTGTATATATTATAAGACAAATATAATCAATCAGGAGTAGCTTCTCCTCCTTCCTGAAGCTACACTCTACAGAAAACTCCAGATCTACAAGCTTATTCACATCCAGATCAAATCACAGAAAAACTAGGAAGATAATTCATTGCTACCATGAAGGAATAACTTTGGAGGAAATGAGGCTACAGAAAAAAACATAAAAGACTGATAATAATGGAAAATTTCAAAAAAGAATTCAAGACTACAGAAGATTGTGGGTATCAGTATGATAACATTATTATTATTATTTTTTTTTTGCGGTACTGGGGATCGAACTCACGATAACATTATTTTTAAGAAAAAATAATGATTATAGAAATTTAAATCTGAGGATTAAAAAACTTATTCAAATAAGTAAGAAAACAAAATATTGATCTCAAATAATGAATGGCTGAAAAGGTCATATGGATAATCTACTTGTATTGATAAACTCTATGGCTAAAGATAGGATAAAGTTGAGAGGAAAAAAATAAAGTAACACAAACATCCAAAATGTTCATATATTTTAACCTAATTATGCCCCTTGGGAGAATATTTTATTTTATTTTGGTTCATTTTATCAGCAGTGCTGGAGATTGAACTTGAGGCCTCACACATGTTAGGCAAGTGTGAGCTACCTCTTCAGCCTTTTTAAACTTTATTTTGAGACAGGGTCTCTAAACTGTCAGGGGTGGGCCAGCAGTTAGGTTTATAGGTGAGTATCACCATGCCTTTCTCTGAGAATTTGTTTAAAAACATTGCCTAAGGACAGGACAGTTAAATGTACTACAAGAAACCGCAATATAATAGGAAAATGGTTAAAGTGCAATGGAATATTAATGTCACTAAGATAATCATTATGAAGACTTTGAGTCTACAGGTTTATTAAAGCAATGCTGTATAAAAGCAGCAGAAGTTTATCTACACATGTATTCCACTTTTGGAAAAGTAAGTTCTCATGATCAGTATCTATATAAGTACCGCTCGCTAACGATTGCGCCACTGGAGTTCTTGTGATCAGTATCTAAAAATAAATATGAAGAAAAGAGGTATGCTTGAGTGAGAGTAATTTGAATTTATTTATAAAATAGACTTTTCTTTTTAGTAGATTAAGGTTCACAGCTGTTATAGTCAGGGTTTGCCAGGAGAACACATAATTTATAGTATTATTTGTAATGGTCACCCAAGGACTCAAATACAAAGAAAGTTAAGGAAATCTGCCCACAACACTCAAGACCTAGAAAATCTAGCCAAGAGCCTGGATCTCATGGCAATAACCTGCATGAGTTCAGCTGAAAACCTAGAGCCTACGACAATGACTCATGCAAGTCTGTTTCCAGGATCTGTGCTGGGAAGGCCCAAAGGTCAGCAGTGGAAGCCAGAAAATCTATGCCAGCGGGGTGAAGGATCTGTGCCAGTAGGTTGAAAGTTCTGCAGTGGAGCCAAGAAGTGATGCTCAAAATAAGGACCAGGGCTCCCCTGAAAAGTACCACAACCATCCTCAGTGACAATGAGATCCCAGGCTCCTCTGAGGATGAGAAAAATCAAGTACATATCAGGAAGCCAGTATGACAAGCTTCTCTTGGAGACTGAACAGCATAAATCTTCCCCTCCAGAACCAGGAAGCAATGCTCAAAATAAGGACTAGCATTCCCCCAACTGCAGCCATTCTCAGCAACAAGGTCCCGAGCTCCTGCAACATAACAGCCAAGTTCATATCAGGGGAGCCAGCATGACAGTCTCCTCCAGGAGCACCAATGACTCCAAACAACAACACTTAAGAGAACCCACAATGCTACTCCTCCTCTCCAGGCCTCCTTTTTATGCTGACAACAGTCCTCAGTTGAGCATCCATGCTTGGCATCACGTTGATTCAGTTCACCTGGTGTTTGAGTTGACAACCAATTACCAATCCACAGCAACAGCCAAATCAAGAGAAAGGTAGAGAGAATTCTTTCAACCCTACACATGCCTAGCTTCCTCCATTGTTATCATTCCCTACCAGAGTGGTACATTTATTACAATTGATGAAGCTACATTGGCGCATATCATTAGTACCCAAAGTCTACAGCTTAGGCTTCACTTTTGGAGTTACATACTCTATGGATTTTGACAAATGTATAATGACATGAGGAGTACCATACAGAATAATTTCTTTTGCTTGTTTGTTTTTTCAGACAAGGTATCGGTGTATAGTCCATGCTGGCCTTGAACTAACTCATGGCCATCTTTTTACCTCAGCTTCTTGAATGCTGGGATTACAGGTGTGTACCACCACACCTTGCTATGGAGTAGTTTCATTGCCCTGGAAATCTATGCTCTACATACCACTCTCTCCACTAAGCTCTGGCAACTCCTGATATTTTTACTGTTTCTCTATTTTTGCCTTTTCCAAAATGTCAAATAGTTGGAATCATACAAGTGGTTTTTTTCATTTAGAAATACACATTTACATTTCCTCTGTGCCTTTTCATGGCTTGACAGTTCATGCGTTTTTAGTGCTGAATAATACTCCACTGTCTGCATGTACCACCATTTATTTATCCATTTACTTCCTGAAGAATGTATTCGTTGCTTCTACATTTTGGCAATTATGGATGAAGCTGTTATAAACATTCGTAGGTGGCTTTCTTTTGTGAACGTAAGTTTTCAACTCTAGGGTAAATGTCAAAGATCATGACTGTTAGATTGAGAATGTTTTTAATTTAAAAATTTTATGTTTCTGGGAAAAAATGATTTTTAAGTTAAGAATAAAAATTCTTTTGCAGGGATCTCTGAGCATCTCAGGAGGGTTACACCAGCACTGTTCACCCCCAGTATCAGGGCTTAGCCAGAAGTGACAGTCCAGATGTCTCCTTGGTAACTGAGAGCCAACACAATGGTTGAGCTGGTATTTTACATGTGCAGAGCTCCTCATCATCCTTTAGTCCTCAGCCCAGACCCTGTCTCCTTGTCTCACACACAGCCTCTCCTTCACCCAGCCTCAGAGCTCAGCAATGCTTCTGTTCTGCACAGGGCCCCGAAAGGCCCCCGTTGCAGTTCGCTAATCTATCTGGCTCCTCTTTAGTCCCTAGTTTTTCACTTCTCTCCCTACACACTGCAGAGCAATCCCTCCTATCATTATCTGTGTATGTATTCATGGTTTTCTATTATTTTTGCTCCCTCATCTCCACAGGCCTTAACTGAAGTAATTTCAAATGAAGGAATCAAACAGAACTGGACTTTGTCATGTAGAAGGAAATTACTCAAGAAATAGAGTGTTCTGCTAAACTCTTGTGAAATGCCTTTTATATGATCAGATTGCCTTCTAAAAGAGTTAACCCAAATTAAAGTACAAATTTAAAAGCCTCTAAAGTAAGCTTAAGAGAGAAACACATGATTGTGGACAAGTAATAAATATAGTCCCAGAGTGGAAAGTAACCAAATGTGGATTGTAAATTGTTGGAAATTCTCCAGTTATTGGTTCAGTTAACTTACATTTGTCTATACAAAGGAAAAGGCACAGAAGGTAGCTGTTATAGATTAAAAACTGGTCAACTGAACGCCAGCTGGATTACATCACCATGGTGCTGAGTGTAGATATTTCACCTGAGGAAAGTTGCCAGCATAAATAGAGATGTGGAGAAGGAGAAGAAAGGTGTTAATGCATTGAGGTGTTGTGGGTTGTCCTACGTGTTGCTGTTTGAGCCGTTGGTTCTCCTGGATCAGCTCTGGTCCTCACATGGAGCATTGCTTCCTGGTTCTGGAGGGGAAGACATGTGCCATTTGGTCTCCAGGATGAACTCATCACTCTGGCTTCCTGGCATGTGCTCGACTGTGCGGATCATTGGAGGAGCTCGGGACCTTCATGTCGCTGAGGATGGCTGTGGTGCGTTTCAGGACAGCCCTGGTCTTTGCTGTGAGTGTGATTTCTTGACTCTGGTGCAGAACCCTCAACCCTACCAGCACAGCTCCTTTACCCTGCTGGCATAGACTTCCTAGTTTCAACAGCTGACTTTTGGGCTTTCCCAGCACGGATCCATAAAAGAGACTGGCGTGAGTCCTTCTTGTGGGCTCTAGACCTCCAGTTGGACTCATAGGAGACATTGTCATGAGCCCTGGGTCTTCATCTGGACTCATGTGGGACATTGCTGTGGGATTCAGGCCCTTGGCTAAATATTCTATGTCTTTAGTGTTGTGGATAGATTTCCTGCATTTTCTTGTGTTAACTCTGGGTGATTATCATAAAACAATATTATAAACTCTATGTCCTGATTCTAATTGTTCTCACAACCTCTGACTACAACAGTAGCAAAGATATAAAAACAGGGCACAGTCCAGAAAGCATCTTATTTATAGAAGAGAAGGGCTGAAAGGAACTGAGAGCAGACAGGGTCACACCCTCATATCTTCTAGAGAAGGAAATTCGGGGCGGCAGCAGCTAAACCAGGATCAAATCAGATCGTTTCCCATCCGGTACAGCACTATGCCTTTCTAGAATGTATTAAGGAGAGATTTTTTTACAAAGTTAAAATAGTCACATGATTTAAGACAGAAACAATATTTAAAAGTATAGGTCAAAAAGCTTTCTTCCCACTTCTGTCATCAAATTCCCACAACCCTTTCAGTGCTTCTTTGCGAAACTTAACCAAATGTAAAAAGATTAAAATACATTCTCATTTCAAGCTGTCTCTTACTCAAACAACATATCAAGGTGGCCTTTCCACACTGATGCATAGAAATCTTCCTTATTCTGTTTTAAAGTATTGTTACAGGATGTATCCTTGTATATTTAACTAGCCTCTATGTAAAGACCTTTGGGTTAGTTCTAATCTTTGTTGCAACCAGTGCTGCTGCTATAACCTTGTAAAAATGTCATCTGGTAGGAATGCAGGTGTTATCTGTGGAATAAATTCCCAGAAGTGGTTCTGGGAGGTCAAAAGGTAACTGGGTGTAGTTTTGGTGGATTTCGTTGAAATGCCTTTTACAAGGTCTATATCACTTTGCATTCCTATCAGGGAAGAGAAGTATGCCTGTTTTCTCACAACTTCTGTTAGCCCTTGTTAGATCTCTATCTTAAGTCATATTCTCCTTGAACTAATATTAAATTTTGTTTCCTTTCATGCATATATACCAATTGGTATCAATTACGGAACATTAATCTGAGGCATGCTGGGTAACTTGGGTAACTAGTTTCAACTTTAAAATTTGGCATAGTTAGTGTACAATATATAGCTCAGAGTATCAGTGTCTCTCACCCCAAATTAGCTCTTGTATTTCCTTGCCATAGGCCATAGCTTAGAATAACTTTGGATGTTGGGCAATCAGCTGGTTGATTCTAAAGTTATATTTAAAGTGAGCTTGTGCAGTGTGAAGCATAGTTATAATTTCTACTTGACAGATGAGAAAACCAAGGTACAGATGGGTGAGATGGTACTCTCTTACTGTCACTTTGTCTTCTGGGCTGGGGATAAAATCTAGTTGAGGAGAATTTTGAGAGAGGAACTCTTTGTGGGTCTTTTTTGTTTGTTTGTTTGTTTTGAGACAAGGTCTTGCTATGCAGTTCAGGTTGGCTTTGGATTCACTATGTAGCCCAGGCTGGCCTCAAACTCAGTGATCCTCCTGCCTCAGCCTCCTAAATGGTAGAATTATAGGCATGTACCACCATGGCCCAGGAGAAAGGAACTGTTTGAACTGCAGTTACCTCTTACAGGGGGAAGTGCAGGTCACTCAGAGAATAGCATACCAAAGCCTAGCTGCAGGCTCCAGGCTTAAGGTGGAAGAAAGAATCTTTAGCTCAAGTAATATCTTGATCCCTGGTTTGCTTGTAACTTTGACGTTGCTTGAGGCCAGGGACTAGACCTCATTCATTTTTGTTCCTGGAATACCTAGGATTTGCAAAGTTCAGGGAAAGAGTACAAATGAAAGAGTCCAGATTCCAGCCTGCCCCTTCTCTTCCTGGCTCCATCCTGCCTTATAGGGAGTCTTGTGTGCTGTCCTTAACCTCCCAACCCCCAGCCCTAAGACTGCACTCATGGGCAGCAAGGCCTTCCCTCCAGGCCAGGGGTGAGGCCCGTCCAGGAAGTAGGCTCAGTGAGGTTGCGATGGGGAATTCCAGTGTCCCAGGTACCTGGAGAAGGCCCAGAGGGAGCTTTAGATTTTAGGGAGGTCTCAAATGTAGAGATCAGGTCCAAGAGTGGTACTTAGTTAAAGAATCCAGTCAAATCATCAATATGAAGGCATACAATAGAGTTGGCAAATCCAGGTGTGGGAAAACCAGATGAAAGTCAATGAAATCTGTTCATAGTACTATTTAAACAGGAGAATGGCAGAGTTTTCAGAAGTCAATAGAAGTGCAATCTCATATTATGGGACGGGCTACCTGAGAAATGGGCAGTGATGGAGCTGTCACAGTGTTGGGGCACATTGTGCTGTAGATAAGCATAGAGCTGGCTGGAAGTAGGATGCTCTAGACTCAGGAGTCCTTCCCTGTCTGGCTGTCAAGTTTAGCTGAATTTTGTCTTTTTCAATTTTTGGCCTTCATTTGACTCTTAAGGTACATGGAGAATACTTCCAGTTCCTTTCCTGACTGGCTTGACTTACCACTGTTGATCAGACACACCTCTTGTGTCTTCAACTATTCACAATATGATGTGGTTTTAGGAAAACCCTAAACCCACATGGTGAGTTTTCAGTGTCTCAGAGGGACCTCCAAGATGATGCTGCATGAGCTTTGGATAAACAACTGACAGTCAGAAGAAGGACTAATCTAACAGGTACAGGTCTGAGAGTCACTGGCTTGTATAAAGAGTGGTTGAAAGCTTGGAAGTAGATGGAGTCATATAGGGAAACTGTAAGAAGAAAAGAGGATAGAACCTGGGGGAAGATGGATCTTTTGTGGATAGGTAGTGAAAAATGGAGGGGCCCAGCAAAGACAAGGAGAGTGGCAGAATAATGACCAGAGAGGATGTTACTAAAGAAATCCAGGGAGAAGAGAGTTTAAAAAGAATAGAAGCAAAAAATAAATCACCAATAAAATCCTAAAAAAAAAAAAAAAAAGATTAAAAGCCCAGCATGGTGGCACACATTTGTAATCCTAGCACTCAGGAAGCTGAGGCAGGAGGATCATTGCAAGTTTGAGATCAGCCTGGGCTACAAAATGAGTCCAATGCCAGCCTGAACTGCATGGTAAGACCCTGTCTTAAAAGAAAAAAAAAGTGAATACGTAAATAAAATAAAAAATAGAATAGCAGCTTTGGCTAATGTAGCAGAGACCCAGATCTTTGGCAACTGCAAGAAGGTGTCATTTTTTAGAAGTGAAAGTGGAAACTGGAGTACAGAGAGTGGAGGACAGGATGGGAAGGGAGGAAGTGGAGTCGATGACTGGAGACAACTTTCTGAGATGTTTTCTGAGAAAGGAAGTGGAAGCCTAAGGAAGCAGGTCTATGGAAAGCTGTTTGTTTTTAGGGTGGGAGAGATCTTGGTTTATTTCTGAGCTAGTAGGAAGGAGCTGGGGGAGAGAAAAAGGTGGAAGATATGTGGGGGAGGCTGGGCAGAAAGGATGGAACAAGGCTGAAGGAAGAACGTGGAGGCACTGAAAGACAGTAGGAGGGATTATTATTATTTTTTTTTAATTTGAAAGAGAATAAAACAAAAGGGGGCAGTACAGAGCAGATCAGAACAGGACAACATAGGCAACACAGTACTTTACATTAAGTCAACTGGACATCAACAGTAGCTAACACCATATCTCTTACTCTGCTATAGTTGAGCATAGTTTCAAATACAATAATATCAAACATAACACAATAGTAT